>VZRV01001167.1:240511-386637 GCA_013398115.1 Falcunculus frontatus
GGGGGGATTGTTTGTTTGAGGCTTTACCTGTCTTCCTTCAATGTATTTGCTGTAGTGATTTGGCTCCTTTATTTTATTTTCTGTCTGGATCCCACTTTCCATAAATATTTTTTTCTTAATTTCTCTGTTAATGACCTGTTCCCTTTGTTTTTGTGTATACTTGTACCCATGTACACACACATATATATATATATGCATATACACGTATACACTTGTTTGAGCTGATCTGCCTTTGCTATTTAGGTATTCTACACAAAGGTACTCTCTTTAGGTACTCTCTTTTCTTAGACTTCACCTTCTGTGTGAGATCCATACAGAGATATGAATCCAGTGCATGTTCATTACCCGCATCCACAAATAAAAGCCATCATTAAATCCACACTAATTCAGTTTGCTTACAAACCCATTACTTTTGCAAGGCACACACACAGATCCTGTGTGTCATGTGCTCAGCACCTCCTTACATAGTAACTTCTGTTCATTATCTGAAAACCTGTTTGAAGACAGGTCTCATTTTTCTCCCCAGCCAGCCAGAATGGGAATGCCAAACCAGAGAACACCTGGGAGGAAAAAGCAGGCCCAAAATTCCTTACATTAGCAGTGCCCAGCAAGCAATAATGTCACCTTTTTTGGAGGCACTGTCCTACATCTCGTTAGAATCTGAAAAATGACAGTTCCATCTCGAATCAACTCCCCAGTTTGCATTCACCTTCCCTTTCACTTAAAAGTTTTTCTGTTTACTCCAGAGACAGAACTACTCTCATTTATCAGCTCTGCCAGTCGTGTTACATCTGGGTATACTCACTACAGGGACTGCTTCCACCTTCCCTACCTCCTCTGACACATTCCAACCATGACCAGTGACCTTTTTCCCCTTGGCAGCCCCACTTGTGTGTTTCTGTCACACCACTCCAGTCTCCCAAGCTCCCAGGTAATTGCTGCAGCCACCAGACTCTGCAGTTTCTGTCCCTATCAGCTCACATTGGGTAACACGACCTTACAGAACAGTCTGTTCCAGCCAGTTTCAGGTTAAGTCAAATCCCCAGTTGTGAATTGCCAGTTTTATGTTCATTAGTTAGAATGTAGTTTTTTTCTAAATGTGACTTCTTAGTTTTATTTGTTAGCTGGTTAGCTGTAGGCTAGAAACTTATTTTTCAAGGTGAAAAACTCCTTTAAAGGGTGACAAGAGCATTACTATGAGTTTATGCTTCCAAACTGCTAAACAGCAGCTGTTCTTTCACCGGCATGAAATGGAGAGAGTTACTTCCTGTGTGGCTGTTACTGTGCCACATGAGCCATCCCCAGGTGAATCCTAACCTTTCCAAGCTCTCCATCCCTCCTCCCCCAGTAAATGCTCACTTGACACAAGTCTAGAATAGTTTGTAATAGTATATGATTTAATAATGGGTAGAAATTTTACTGTTACTATAAATCTAGCATGTCAGACTGGCTGTTGCTTAGCAATTACATCAAATTCAATACCAGGCAGATATTCATGTACTTCATTTGATGTGGCATTAAGGGAAAAAATCCAGTATTGAAATACTTGCCATAAAACATAAATGGCTAATGGGGCCAGAGTTGCCTCTGGCCCATCCCTGTTTGTTTCTCAAAGCCTTTCTTCACCTTATCCTTTCCATTTGAGATCCTTGGCAAAACCTTACCTTCTGTATCATTCATCTTTCGATGTAACACTGTCATTTTTTTGCCATTCTTGTTAGTGAATGTTGCTGTGGAATCAATAGAAGAAGAGAGCAGTTTTTGCAAAGATTTGCCTCCAAAAGAATGCCTAATGTGTCCCCCAAAAAAAGCTATTAATATTTAATATACTCTCCATTTGGTTACTAAACAAACGTGTCTCACTGTGCTCAATACCACAAATTGCACATACTGTGATCAACAAATATTATCCTTTCTAAATAAACCAATAAAGCCATCATATAATTGTTTGGTAAAAGTTTTAGAATAGATATAAATCCCATAAAACTTTCACAACTTTTGTTTCCTGGTTTAAATGCATCTGAGAGAGTAATAGCTTTTTTCCTGTTTCTTAAGTATATGCAAACAGGTTTGTATGCAAAACCATTCCTGATTTGTTAGGCCAGAGGTGTCCTCTACCCTGTGCTAAACAATTCCTTAAGCACAAACACTCTTTATTTTATCAGAACAAAGCTTCATAAATCAGGGTAATAGAAAATACGCAGGTTCCACCATAAAAAATGGGAGTGAACGTTGATTCTGACATTGAAACATCGAGGAAACTTTTTACCAGCTCCAGGAAAAATGATGCTTTCAAGAGGCACAAGGCCCTCAGTCAGTGTGTTCCCTCCAGGGTGGAATGCCCACGCTGCCCCAGCAGCAGCCCTGGTCCCCTGCAGCCACCACCAAAACCCCTCTTGCCTGGTCCCATTGCCTCTCTGCACATCCTGCTGATTCAACAGCGCATGGAACAGGAGGGCCGGGGAGCTGGGTCTGTCTTTGGTATAAACTGGAGTGGCCAGAAATGAGGGTTAGGAAAATTTAAGCTTTGTCATTTACTAGAAGACTGTGAACAACTCAGGAAGAACAGACAACCACTGACAAAGTACTATCAGTTTAGTTCAAAAAAACCTCGACTGGGTGTAACACTCAGAACAAATATATGTGCTTCAGAAATTCTAGGGCATAATGTTTGCTCAATGCTGACATGATTTCACAGGTTGGGAGAGGGTGTGCCTTTGCACCTTGTACACTCCTTCCCACAAGAGATGATCACGTTTTCTCAACTGTGCATACACGCTCCAAAATTAGACTCCAAAATCCCACAGCTAACATAAAAACACTTACTATGCTCATTAGAAAATATGTATGTGGAGAAACCCAAAGGCATCTTACTTTGCCCCTTTCTTCAACCAATTTCTTCTCAGGTGAAATAATTCTCATATTAGATACCTTACTTTGTATTCAATAAAAATGAGTAGACATAGATTTTTTTTTTGTTCTCTTTGATATTTTGCTTTCTGGTAAATCACATATATTGTCAGTCTCATATATGAGGATTTATGAACCAGCATTTAAGAAAGGACTAAAGAGAAAATACGCACTTTTCTGTGTATGTCCAAAAAGATATAGCTGCTGTTACCCTGATGGAATGGATGGATCTTCAGCTTTAAGAAACTTGGGCAATTTACGGATCTGTACAAAAGAATCACAGAATGGTTTGGGTTGGAAAGGAACTTAAAGATCATCTAGTTCCAAAGAAAGAAAGAATGCCATATGTCATCAATCAGTATTCCAGAAATAGGCGGCTTGCAACATTCATCCATTAAGTCATTTCCTTGAAAAGTAAAAGGATCACAAATGAAAAAAATCTAGACATTAAGTTTCATGTGCTGTCTTTAAAAAGTGGGGAGGAAAATAATTTCTAAGGTATGCCAAAGCGTGAGAAATGTGCTAAGATTTGTGAAATCATATGAAAACAGTGATAAAGACATATGCCAAAATGGAAAATGAAGAATGAACAAGAAAACATATTATAAAATTATTCAATTTTGCAATCTTTATTCAAGGTCAAATAACTCCTTTTTTACACAAACAAGTTGAAGGATTTGCCGGTTTCTTTCAAATAGATAAAGCTAAAAATTGTTCCTTTTATTTTTAGACTGTGTGTGATAAGTTTTGGGGAGCAGTAACTCCCTTATACACACTGCAAAACAAACTTGAACTTCTCCATAAAGCCAGATGAGACATGGAGAGCATTGCACTTGACACCCGAATCTTGGATCCCAGACTCATTACCCACTAGTTACATTACAAAACAAAGCTAAATGCAATCTGGACATTTACAATACCAATTAACATGCACCTTTTATAAATCAAATGAAAAATTATCCATTTAACATACATTAGTGAAATTACTATTCTATAGGGTGTGTAAGATACACAAATACCATTAAAATTGCTAATGATTATTCTTTTATTCAGTTTAACTCTTTAGTGAATAGAAGTATTACTATTAAAAAATTTTTTGGCCACTCTCAAGGTCCAGCCTCAGGTCAAAACAGTGTTTGTGAAAACAGCAGAAAGACTTTTTCATCCCACTCACCACACACACACTCACTTACACCTTAGTGGAGAAAAAAATTTTAAAAAGAGAAAAAGATGAACTTTGATACAAATTCTACAGTATGAAAATGATATAGTTAATAAAAAAGGATGAATACCACTCTTGTTTCTAGGGCGAATACTGAGTAAGATCTTCAAAGTTCTTGAAATCTGGGAGCTTAGTCAAAATTTATGATCTAAATTAATGCTGTTAAAAGGATGGCTCATATGAATGAGTTATTTGATATCCCTCAATAATAGAAACCTTCCTCACCAAGTCCTTCTATTTTCTCTCTTCTGATGAATTCCTAATTTTTTGAGTGATTTCCATCCTGACAACTTGGAAGGTGCACAGAAAATTTATAGTACAGTCAGTCACAGCAGGGAAATTGCAAATCATCCTGCCTGATTCCTGTACATCTTTGATAATTTGGAGAGAGATTGTTAGGAGGAGCAATGGGATTGGAAATATACCAAACTGGATCTCTGCTGATGATCAGAAGACACAAGTGATGGGAAGAGAGTAAGGTTTGTGAAATGAGATCTCCTGTAGGAACAGGGAATGTAGAGCACCAAGTGTTTGATATGAAATGCAAATACCACTTTGTTACTAACGTTTGAAGGCTGGGATATATTGGAATATTGAAATGGGTGACCTACAGGAGAAAGGCTTTCAAACCTAATATTGAGCAGCAAAATCAGATCTCAGAAACAGAACTTAAAAGGTATTTAATAAACAGTGTAGATTTTTATTACTTAAAAAGTAATAAAAATATTTTAATTTCTTTCAGAGAAAGTTTTAATTTGATGACTTCTACATGAGAAAAAAAGAGTAACAGGTAACCTACATGGGCTAAATCCAGATTTCCCTAGTCCCTTAGGCAATCCTGACCCAAGTGGAATCTGAGCAGATTCAGGGGCCAGCTTTGCATCCCATGAGTTTATCCATGTGCCAGAGAAACAGGATTTGGTCCCATATGTAACTTGCACTGACTTCTGTGGGAGTCTAGTGGTTGGAAGGGCCACAGATGTGAGCCTTTATCTGTGCAGTTTCCACTATGAGACATGCAGGAATACCAGAGCACAGATGCGAATCTGTTCGAGCTTAATAACAGCCATCATTTCCATCATAGGCTATAATTTTGTACTTAATACATGGTTATAGCATCACCTCCTTTCCAAAGGCATCTGATACTACTTCTCTTTGCACAGAAATATGTACTATAGGGTCTAATTCACTAATAGACAGTATTAACCAGTTTGTTTAAACAAAACAGTCTTTGTAAACCAAAACTAATAGTTTCACTGAAACTAGATCCACATCTGTAGCCATTGACTCCAGTAGGCTTTGGATCAGGCCCTAAAACAGGCATGGGTCAGAGCTAGCTAATATACCAGTCTCAGTTCCAGAAATTGTGGAGGATGTGGAGACTGAAGTTGCACAGACTTGGTAAATATTTATTACAAAATGGACATCAACTTTTTCAGATCAAATACATTCAGATCAATACTTTTTCAGATCAAATTCCCTATTTACCTTAGGGAACGTATGTGATTGTTTGTAACAGTGTCAAAGTACTTTTGATTTCTTAGTCTTCTTTTCTAAGTACCTTCATATGTATATTTTGACCATCTGTTTCAGAGTAGTAAAAAATGCAGCTGAAAAGATATTAAGACGTCAAGATCATTACTGTTAGCTTAAAATAGCCCAGTGTTGTAATTTTTCCATGCCAGCATGTTAGCTGCTTTTTTGGGCTTTCTTTACCCAGTGCTATGCATGCTAACAGATTACAATTTAAACATTTATGCAAGTCATTTGTAACTAGCTAAACCTGAGATTTAAAAAATCCTCATTAACATAATGGAAATGAATATGAAGTGAAATCCATAGATCTTTTTGTTGTTTAGCTTGGGGGAAAAAAACCAAACCAAACCAAACCCCAAACCAAACAACCCAGCCCAAAAGAGCTGAATATGTTATTTCAGACATAAATAAACAGTTTGGCTGTTGGGCATTGAAAGAACCTCACAATTTTGGAAAGATCAACAAAAGAGTACTGTCTTTGTGTGTGATAGTAAGTCTTTTGAGTGAACATTTCTGCATGTGAAGGCATTTCTTCTTACTTTGTGTGATGGTCCAGCATGTGAGGGGTATTGCGAGCGCCCAAATCATTTACAGGACATAACTAATCCTCTGATTAATAATGTGGCTGCTGGGGTCTCTAATTTACAAATATTTATCTTTTTCTCTGTATCCTTTTTACTAGAATTTAAAAGAGAAAAAAAAGAGCGTCTGTGCCTGGAGTAGAAAACAACTGCAAGCGAATAAGGCTTGATTGGATTGATTTAGCTTTCCCTGGGATAATCCCAGAGTCTAGGTCCTTAAAGAACATCAAACAGCAACACGGACAAGGAAAGAGGGAAACAGGACAAGAAAGAAGAATTAGAGAAGAAATGTTTCTGTATAACTTACATTTACAGAAGACAGGCAATATCACTACTTTTTTTTCTGGTGACAAACTATTCAGTCACACAAGTGATACGAGAAAGCTCAATCCTCAGTAGTTTAAACTGCATTCATGAAAAAAAATTGTCTTTTCTAAATTTAAACTGTCCCACCAAATAGACTGGTACAAATACATTCCTAAACGCTAATTTATGGGATTTTGTGTATGAACAAAGTAGTATAAAGCTCACTGTATACACCTAATTTAACAAAACATAAGTTTACATGATAACTTACAATCCTCAGTATTAAAGACAAATTAGAATTATTTGTGATGCCATTTTTTTAAAGATGGGGGCATTAAAAATAAAGGGTCATTAAAAAAAATATTTCTACTAACGTTTACTACTAATATGTTATCTTTATTTGTCCCAACACAAGATATATATTCTCTAACAGAAGGGTTATACCACTGCAACTTGCAAACAAATATCACATAATCAGCTGAGAAGAAACAAGTGTTTTAGGTTTTCTGCCAGTAAAACTAAGTTTGTAGTGTCGGAGGTGCTAATAGAAATCTGCAGCCATAGCCCTTTTATGTTTATCTTGGTTCTTGTAAGTCACATTTTTAAAAGTGCTTGTTGAGCCTCTGTACAGTGGATTTGTTTCCTAAAAAAACAAAAACAAAACAAAAGCAATCAAAACCAAACAAAACCAGATTAAACAGGTGTCATACAATGTTTGTATAGAAGTAATGTTGTATTTTGAGGACTTTAGAATAGCTTTCGGTAGCTCACTTATGTTCCAAGCCACTGAAATTCAGACTGATCTGAGTTCAGGCAGCACAAACCAGCCTGGAGTCAGGAACAGGCCTTCCTTCACATCAGCCTCCCAGATGAAAGTAATGCACATCATCAAAGAATATCTCATCAAACGTGTCTGATACAATTCAAATCGAATCTGGCAGTTGGACCATTATAAAAGCACAGAGAGTGTCTCAGCACTGAGATGTGACTTGTCATGGTCCTCTTGTCACATACACTGTGTGCTGGGAGAAGGGGAAGTCTCATCTGAGCTTTTCATCCTGGTCTCTCATCAATCACTTCCTATCCTTTGCTCTTGTGACAGAAAAGAAAATTAAAATGCTCCTATCAACTGTATCCTTCCCTTCCCTCATACCATACGTAGCTCTCCTGAAGGATTAAGAAAACATTCTCAGGTGGCCTCGCCTGCAAGTTTGTGATTTTTCCCAGCTCAAAAGCTGAAAGGCTGACAGTGCCCATTCTTGGAAAAGTTGCAATCACAGGACTTTGTAGGAGAATGGAGCCGCATGAACACATTGCCTGTCCTCCTGACACCAGAAACGCTTACTCAACATGCTTTTTTTAAAAAGATCCTCAGAAGTCCTAAAGCTTTTGCAAAAGGGCAAAAAAGTCAAGGGCAGAAAAGAAAGAAGAAAAGGGAACATGTGGTGTAAGCTTGCTCTAGATGCCCAGAGCTACAGATAGAAAACAAGGCCTGGATTTCTCTGTCCTTTCACCTACATTTGGGACAGTTCCATTCGCTTCTGCTCTGTGTGAGTGGGCTTGGATCATGACAGAGGCCGGGAACAACCTCCCTTTCCTAAACAGCTCTGTTTCTGGGCAGAGGGGTGCACCTCTGCTAATCATATAGGCAGACAATAACTCTGTTAGGATTAATCAAAGACAGGGTACTAATTAAAAACAACTAATAAAGAAAAGTTATCTACACATTTTCTTACATGTGGAAGAAATTAAACCAGGAGATTAAACACTAGGTAACTTTGATCCATAAAAGAATCATAATTTTACTTTATAAAATACTATATGTGGTGAAAACCTACCTGCAAAATCTATCTATTTAAAAGAACAAAATCAAGACCCAGAATTTTAAAGGCAGTTGTGCATCATGTAACCAAATTAACGAACCTTGTATAAAATCAATACATTTCACATACCGTTTGCCATTTAACTTTTGATTTTTCTGCTTCGAACTTGGCCACCTCTTTTCGGTCTTGAACGGACACCAGTAATTTCCATATACAAAGTAAAACAATGCCAATGAGAAGGATAGCAAGGGTGACACCCACCACTATCATTGGGATATTTGGAAGCTGTGCACAATCTGTGGAAACAAAACCAGTTATGACTGTGTATAACCAATCAATAAATTTAGGCAATTAAAAACAGCCAAGAGGTGTGCTGAGATTCTCATTTGCCATGAGCTGGGCATGCCTTTTTCTTCAAGTTCATGTTATTTTTCTCCTGCTAGCTTGCTAAAGGGTTTGTGAAACCAGCTGAAAAATATTGCACTAAAATGTTTAAAAAATTAACTGCTAACTTATTCCACTGCTCTTTTACAATAACAATTATCAGCTGCAGGATACAGACACAGGTTATGAAGAGAAAAGTCGGAAAATTGATTTCAGATCTGTGTCAATATAATTATAAAAACCAGGGCTGAGTTGACAAAATTACGCATTTTACAATGTTATGGCTGGAGCTCTAGTTCAATTAACCAATATTCAGTGTGTTGCAGAAGAAAAGATGCTAGTGAGATCTATATCAGGGTAAAGTCGACAATGATATTGATAAAATAGAGGAAACTACCCTTCTGTCATGAAAACCATGAGGAAAAAATTCCTTCAGACTTGTTGAAAATGTTGGACTGGACAACTGGAAGGAATTTTTCATTTCAAGTTCTGCAATAAATTTTATGATAAAATATTTCGGAGAGTCAGAATTAAAACTGAAGTTTTTGCTTCACCAAAACCCAAAGTTTGATTCTTCTAATATTAGAAAGCATTGTCTATGAAAGTTGGTGAACACTACTATTTTACAAAATTTTCTGCTGAACCATGGTTTCAGAACATTTAAAAATCCATTTCAATCTGGCTTTTCTAACATGATTGCATTTCACATTCTGTTTTTGCTCAGTGTCCTCAGTTAACTAATTCTGAGAGGGTCTGGTTTGAGCTGTGGGCTGGTGTTCTGGCTACTGGTGCCATACTGACTTCAGTTCCATAAATGAAATCATATTTCTAGAGAATTTCTTGAGGTCTCATCCCAGTTCATGTTTTAAATCCCAGGAGCAGAACAGCAGATGACAGTGAAACTGGTTATTGTAGCATTGTGGGAGGGCCATTACATAGAGGTCAATGAACTGTGCCTTCCATAAAACATTTCTTCTTTTTTTTTTTTTTTTTTGGTCAAATCTACTTAAAATGCATAATTAAGTATTTAATAAAGATAAAATCTTACACTTAAATTCTTGAATCTTAGGGATGTAGGGATTAGTTTAAGAGATGTGCTTCTTTAGTACTACCTTTATTACAAGCACCTTTGCTGTACTAGTAACCTGTACAAAACCAGACTAATGTTCTTATGGCAGGAGCTGCTTTTTTTTGTGCAGTGAAATAAATTTCATTCTCACACGTTTCCTAGAGAAAGGCTACACAAAGGCTTAACAAAATAAACCCCATTTGTGAAAACAGAAGGAAGTTACAAATTGCATGGCTTTGCCTAAAACATAACTAACATTTGGTATGAGAACATATTTATTCCCTGGAAGAGAAACTATTTGGCTGCTGAAAAGTGGTGCCTTTCTCTCTTGTACTACCTGATTAGGAGATTTATTGAAAAATCAATAACAAAACAGCTGTAAATGAAGAACTAATGTTAAATGGAAGGATATGAAGAGATCTGTTCTGTATCTGTTACTTTTGCAAAATATTCAAAACTTAATGAGGGTTGGAACAACTCGTCCATGAAGACGGCCTAAGTGAGTTGGGGTTGTTCAGCCTGGAGAAAAGAAGGCTTCAGGGAGACCCTGGAGCACCTTCCAATACCTAAATGGGCTACAAGAGAGCTGGAGAGAGACTTTTTACAAGGGCACGTAGGGACAAGGGGCAATGGCATTAAGCTGAGAGAAAGGAGGTTTAGATTCTTTACTGTGAGGGTGGTGAAGCACTGGAACAGGTTGCCCAAAGAAGCTGTGAATGCCTCAACCCTGGCAGTGTTCGAGGCCAGGTTGGATGGGTCTCTGACAGGGGCATCCCTGCCCATGCCAGAGGGCTTGGAACTCGATGAACTTTAATGTCCCTTCCAACCCAAACCATTCTATGATTCTATGATACTGCAACATTAAACAGAATTATAAATATATTTTAGAATCTCATCAGGTGTACCCAATTAGACAGTCTTTTGAATGTTTGTCCATCTATGAAACATGTATCATTTCAAAGTGAATTATAGTTTTATCATATAATGCAAATGGTGTTTGGTATCATTATCTTAGAACTGCACAAGACTTTGAAAAAATTAACTTATTCTTACAGCCCAAGGATCATTCTGCCCATTTTTCATGAAAGGCCAAGTATTTATGTTACCACTGCATTAAATAAGTACTTGAGGAGGTGCTCTTTGGCTGGGCAGAGAAGAGCTACAAACACAAGGAGGTGCTGTGCTGCTTCAAAGAGCTCTGCTTCTAGGTCGCTAACCTTGTCTGTGGTTTTAAATCAGATTTCACCTAGAAAAAGCAATATTCACTGCTTACCTTTCCGTTCTATGCCGTGAATGACTGTCCTTCCCTGTTCATCCGCAGCCAGTAGAAATGTGGTTATACATTCATTTTCCCCCTGCAAAGAGCAGGAAATGGATTTATCCTCTGAATAATCTGCAGAGGGAAGGAAAAAAGTAATTCATCAGATCAAATTAAATTTAACCTTTAATAACTAGAGAGACTGCTGGCATCATGTTTGTCACAGGCTCGTCTGCAGATGGTTAAGAGTGAAAGACAAAAGCAGAAATAATCTCAGAATTGCTACTAAATGTAATGGCTTTTCTTCCAATCCCAATTTTGTTTAGTTTCTGATTTTTCACTTATATTTCTGAAGAAATAATCCAGATGTTGTCAATCTGCACTGACCATCTAGTGCACCTTGTTACTTTAGTGAACTGTGAATTTCAATGAATTGGAAATTCTTCCAAGACTCTTAACTGGCAGCTGTCTAGGAAATGTAATAACCCCAAATTATGGGACAAAGTAAACAGTAGAACAAAGTATGTTCCTTTGGTTTGCAGATACTCCTGCCACCTCTAGATCATGTTTCAGAAGTAGATATACATACATCAAGTAGCTATGGATGTTGTTAAAGGGCTGCCTTTCATTTCTTCCACAAAAGCCCCCTCAAAGGTCACTGTATGTCCAGTACTGTCACAAGAGTAAATAAAGATTAATAACAGAAAACTGCGATTCTGCGACTTTTGTAATGGGATTCCAGATGAAGCAAATGAAGTGACCTGAGATGACAGTCTGACCCCATTTATTTATCCTTCTACTTACTCCTGATTGCACAAAAATATAATCCATTTTTTTCCTCCCAGGTTATTCCTAATCTGGGGAGTGGAGAAAAATTCATTCAAAGGGAACAGAGAGACAGAAAGAAGCTGAATTTGAGGGAGAATATAAAGCAAATAAGGCAATCAAAATTGAGAGTACAAGTCCAGAGCTAGAAATGTCATCGTTTGGAGTGTAACTGTAATATAATATTTTACAGAGAAAAAATAATTTATACCTGTGTGCAATAATACCTCTGGGGCTGAATGCTTATGTTTCCATATAGTCCATGACTTGAACAGCACTGAAAATCTAGATATGCTTTTCAATATATTTTAGTCAAACTTCTTAGGATTTCTTTTTTAGAAGAAAGAAAAACAGTAGGCTTCTCAAACATTTCTTTAAAAATAATTGTCACCCACCATTATTTCTTAACCATTCAAAACTCTTACTGAAATTTCATAAGCAATTGTGCTAAAAATCTTAAAGTCCTCAGTCTTTAATATGAAGAGTAATTGAATAGGAATCAGACAAGAATATGTATTTTAAAAAATCCTGTGCTACATTAACAAAAAGTGCTTGCTGTATTTTTTCTTCCCCGTATTGCTTATTATCATAAGATTTGGTCTTATATATATTGAACACCATAGAAAATATGAAAGCACTGACTACCCTCCAGTCCTTTTCTCTGCTTGTTATAAAAAGAGAACCCTAGCTGGTTGGATTTTTATGGAAACCTGCTCTTGATTTGAGCCTTGTATTTAACCTGTTGCTGGTCCTTGGTGGCAGAGCAATGTGTTATCTACCAAGGGGACAGGCAGCCTAGACTTGCTGATTTAACAAGATTTGGCTTTGTTAGAAGGGCTACGAACTGCAGACTCATGGCTCTCGTTGATACGACACAGTTCCAGTACCACTCTCAAAAGTTTTGCAATATTTGTACTTTCCCAACTCTTTTAAGCAAGCAGGTTCAAAATATTAACTTGCTTACAAAGAGAAAAAGAAAAGGAAAAGGATTGTTGCTAGGTTTTCTGAAAATGGAGAAAAACTTGCAAGCATATACCAAATATCATCCAGAAGGCAGAATTTGCACATAGATTAGTTATTTTTACATTGTAATTTTTAATTTAATGTCATAATTTGAAACCAAGGGGAGCAGAATCCTGATTATGTACAATGATGTAGAAACGAAAGCAAAAATTCCAGTTCAAGCTATTCAGAATGCAGCTTATGGTCAGTATTTTTATTTCTCTGATGTTATTTTTAGACTGAGGGATCACTAAAGAGAGACCATTGCATATGTTATTTGCAGTTCATCAGCAAAAAAAATTGCTTAGGTAGGTAAATTCCTGTAATTTACATCTGTGTAATTTTCTGCATTCTGCAGTGAATCATTACACTCTTCTGCAGCCTAATTCTGGTAATTTCAATTATATTTGAAATAACTGAAGTTACACTGGAGAAGGATTCAGGTAACCGTGGCAAGCAGGAGACTGAAAGCATGAAAAACTGTTTCCTAACAGATACATTTATAAAAGATTCAACAACAAAATGCTGACTGTAAATTTAAATGTCATTATGCCCTTTCTTGTTTGCCTTTTGCTCAACAAAACACTTTTTTGAGCAGAGTTCATCTCACTTTGACTCTTAACAGAACAGTACTGATAATAGAGGTTTACTCAGGCTCCAGCACCCACTTTGCTGCTGCACTGGGAACTCGTGAGGTGTCAGTGCTATGGGGCAGGAAAAACTCAGTTGTTTTTTGGGTTTTTTTTCCCTTTCTCCAAGGGATGTATAACTGTTCCTGTTGGGCTTGTGGCAGGAGCAGCCCAAAGCACTGTGGCCGGGGTGGTGGCAGGAGATGCATTTAGGAATTTTGGTTCCTCTTTCATAGTGAATAGAGAAACTAGAGCTCCTCTTACAGCCACGTGGCAAAGGGGGGATGAGCCTAATTTAAATGTTCAAGTATTAAAAGTGAATGAAAATGAAAGTTCAAAAGTGATGCCTGCTGTGGAGATAAGCCCAGTAAATGTGAAGCCATCAGCACCTACAGAGCTGCTGGACACCCCATGCCCTGGCGGATCCTGGTGGGGAGCAGGAGGAGAAACCCCCAGCAAACCCAGAACCAAAGCAGGGGAGGGCAAAGCCACGACTCAGAGCCTAAAATGGGCACTCTGAGGAAGCAGGAAAATGTAAAGCCTATGCTTTTTTTGTTGCTCCACACTTCCAGTCACTGTATTGCAACATTCACGTGAAAAGAGAAACACAACTTTTGAAGTGCTAATGTTTTATTTTACCTAGAGCTTTTACTTTTTTCTTTCCCCAAAAGCCTTGAAGCATTAAAGAAATTAAAATATAAACCAGAAAGAAGTATAAAACCCCAATGAAGTTGCTCAATAATCTGTCTTAAATATTTATGTGGTCTGCTAGTTTTACCGCTTTCATATTGGTGAGTTTTGTTCAGGAAACAGTTTTTATTCTATGATTATTTTTTAGCTATTATTTTAAAGGTTAATTTTTTCTTTCAGGACTTTTTAATGAGGCTACACAAGCATTTAAGATGAAACAGTTTGCAACAGCTGCTTTCCTTTTTTTGCTTTTTTTTTGAGGCATCTGGATGCGAACATGAAGGTTGCAGTAACTGCTGTAAATAAATTTTAAATCTGAAGAAGTAGCTGACTGTCCCAATCAGGGAAGCACAGGACATGAGAAAAAGGAAATATGCAGGAATAGGAGATGATACTGTCATGTTCATACTCCTGTGACCTCTGTGTATGTGAACAGAACCATATAGAAGGCTGTTTCTCCTCTTGATTAGCATTCATTATATTTGAAAGTATAATGTTTTATATATTTCTAGCTACAAATATCTGCCACCTTACAAAAGCAACCTGAAAACTTTACTAGCTAAAGAGATACAGTAAAAGTGCTTATATGTTTTTTAAGCCTGTAAAGATATTTTTATATTTATAAACAAATACTGAAAAGCAAAGCATGATAGCATATCTAGAGAGGCAAAGAATGATAATAATTTTACTAAAAATACAAACTTAGAATTAATTTTTCTTACAAGGGCAATATTCGCAACATTTGATCTCTGTGTTATGGAGTGTTGCCATCAAAAACAAAAGGTGTAACTTTGCTGGAAGGATGTACATCAGTGACAATTCTGCATGCACACTGCCCTGGACAGGCTTCCAACAGCTTCCAGGTACAAGCCTTAGATATGCACACAGGATTCTGCACTGTCATCCTCATTCTTACATTCACCTTGTTTAATGCTTATGGCACATCTGTGATGTGGATATTATTAACCTATGTCCTGCCTTACTTAACAATTTCTTGTGCCATAGGGTTGGGACTAGAATTGCCACTAAAATAAATATAGGCTGCCTACTGAGCAGTCACCTTCCTTTACAGAAAAAAAAAAGCGCACTTTTTTGATTTAAAGGTTTATTCTGGGTTTTGCTGGATTTTTTTCTGATAGTACTATTTTACTCAAGATTAATTCCTATTCCAGAAATTTCCATTGATGCAAGGCAGTTTTGAATTAAGGCAAACAACTGAAAGGTGTGCTTAGCCTTTAAGAATACAAGAACTGTCTTTGCCACTGGTTAAAGGGCTGTGTTTAGTCACCAGCTGTAATATAGAATCTGCCCAAGGACTGGAGTCAGGTTTTGTATTTGCATGGCTGAAGAAGCCCCACTGAAACTCGTGGTACAGGCATACCTTAAACTCAGGAACTTTCATCTATCACTGATTTTCAGGGACTGGTATCTATTAAATTCTATACTTTCCTGCATGAACTACTTAGAAAATAGGCATGATCCAATGAGTTAATTAACCTGGAAGGGTAATACCAGTCCTGTTCTGCATTTCCTACTTGCCTCAGAAGAACCATAGACAGACAATAATTCCCTTATGACCCATAATATAATTGCACAGCAGAAAAACAAGGCTACTTTCAAATATAAAATTACTGAAAGTGGAACCTCCTGCTAATCACACACACACAAGAAAGGAAGACTGAGTATACCAACCCTTTGCCATGCTGACAGTTGCATCAACCAATTTGCATTTTTCACTGCAATCTCCCAGTGACTTGTCATTGGAAGCCAAGTGACATTCCACACAGCTCCTGTGGAAAATAATTCAGCAGCTCATCAATCTCTGCCTGTCACAAAGCAACAATACAAAAGCCAGTATGTGTGCATCTGCATTTTAAAAAGCAGCTAAATAAAAGGTCTTCTGCTATGGATACAGTAGTTCTCAGGAATATGATAGGTACTGCCACCAAAAAAAATCCTAACAAAACCAAACAAAAAAACCCCACCTGAATAAAGGTATTGTGGATAAGCTCTGTCTTGTCCTCTATTCTCTCCCAGTTTATTAGCTACCAGACAGAACCCCAGGCAACATTATTCATGTAGGTCTATCAAAGACATGTGGTTACTCACATGTAACTTTCATCTCCAGAAAATTTTAAAAAATAAATATTCTGAACACTAAATATTCTCACACTAAATACCAGCTGAAGGAATTCCTATCAGATGAACAATATCTGAAATTGACTTCAAAGAGATCAAGCTGAGGCACCTACTATAAGTCTGCCTTTGTTGCAAGTCTATTGAATAATGCATTAAAACACTTTTCAGGTGTCTCAACAGTTCTCTTGAATATGATTACTTGACTCAGGAATTACTTAGATCCTAATTATAGTAATGAAACTTACAAGAAAATTATTTTTTTATTCAGTGGTGGAATGATTGAAATATTATTTAAAAACAGAGTCTAGACCAATTCCTTTAGAAATCTCTGAAAATCTTCCCATAAATTCAATGAGGATTTTAATAAATCCAGGGTTTATTAATGGAAAATAAAACAATAAACAATTAATATATGAACATTTCTGATGAAAAATGTGTTTGCTGATTCTTCACAAATAGCTTCAGCCAAATTGAGTGGCTGAGACTTTGAGAAGCAGCCTGAAGGAATGACTGCATTAAAAAAAAAGAAAGAAAGGAGAGGAGAAGAGAAAAGAGAAGAGGAAAAAGGAAAGGAAAAAAGGAAAAAGAAAAAAGGAAAGGAAAACTGCAAAAAAAATCCCTAAAACCAGGCTAGCTCCTGTTGCATTGAGTTACATATATCCATGGGAATATGCTGAGGCTGCTGAGTTTATCTTCAGGGGATGGAGGTGACCTTATCACTTGCTCTGGAAATGGTGAATAGTAAAAGCGAGTGGGTAATAGGATAGCCTCTATCTCATGGAGATAAATTCAGTGTTGGGAGTGGTTTTGTCATATTCACCATGTTTCTCATGCTGCCTAGCCATTGATCTCCATCCCCTCTGACCTGGTCTTTCAGCTCTCTTGGTTACCCTACCCAGCTATTCCCAGTGTTCTCCCTCTTTTGGCTTTTTGTGCCCTGCGTTTCAGCAAGGGAAGACACTGAAACAGAAAGAAAAGATCCAACACTGCATACAATATACATGTTTAAACGGGTTAATGTAATGCCTATAATGTAACTTTATATTCCTTATTCTTTGCCAAATTGGGCAGAGCAAAGCAGCAGCATTGTCCTTTTTGTTTAGGGCAGTTGATTGCAGAAATTCTCTTTGAACATACTGAGAGGCTGAGTTTTCTTAGGTCAAATTTATCACTGACAGAAAGAGATCGATGAATTAATCACGTCATAGAATAGCTTTTCACTCAGATACACTGTAGACTGCAATGACAGGCATGAAAATACAGTGTTGGAGAGAAATGGGTCTCAACTCTGAACAAGGAGACAGGACATCACCATGAACCATGCAACATAAACTGCTCGGCACTCAGAAGGCAAAGCCAGGGTCATTAATAACATCTGTTCTGCGAAGCCTAACTCAGCTTCTAGCTTAAATTTCTACTGAAGACTGATCCATTTGGACTGCAGCCCTACAAGAGCTCATGTAATACAAGCACGAGCAGTGGTGTACTTATGGTGGTCATCTTCACAACCTGCATATTTTTGGTTGCTTTTCCTGTCATGCACCATAGCAGACACTTTGCATCACAGCAGGAAAGCTCCATAAATTGAGTATGCTCAGTGGACAGAAGACATTTCACCATTTACAATGAATTTATCATCAGCTTATACATGACATACAGCTACCCACTTATTCATTTCCAGACTATTATCTAGTTTATTATACTTGCACCTCTTTAATTCAGCCAAGCTTAACTGAATTTGGACTATGAATTTGCACATGTGTGAAGCTTGAGTGGACAACATGATCTTACTCATTCATATATATGAAAATGGTAATACAAATGCTGAATTTTCCTCTGAGGCCATGTAAGTGTCAGATAAGGCCACCATTCTGATCAGTTGTACAGCCAGGGACAGCAGTGGAAGTGTAAAGTTCTGCCTGTGCTGCTTGAAGTTGGCTTAATTGTTTCTCTTCAAGTCCTTTTGTACAAGAGTAATGCTCATGAATGGTTGATACATGAGTTGTGACTACCCATCTCAAAGGACTAAGAAGCTCTTTGGTTCTGGTCTGTAAATCCCATTTGCAGACATGGCAGTAAACACACTGCTGAGGCAGTATAGGAAATAGATACCTGGATGATATAAACATCAGAGGCTTAAAGCCAGCACATTACCGTCTGGAGCTGCAAGGGTCACCACAGAGAGGGCATTTTTCACACGTTTGGCCCGAAGCCCCTGGATGGGTGCAAGTGCACGTCCCACAGATGCATTCGCCTCTCCCACTGCACAGTGTCCCATCCTCAGCCATGCAGGTGCTGGTATCAGTCGTGCAATTACAGTATTCACCAGTCCATCCACCGTAGCACCTGCATTCCCCACAGTCACAGTCACCATTGCCTGGAAAAACATGTATTATACTCCAAATCAGTCACTGATAATTCAAAAAGAATCTGAAGGATGATCTTTAAAATCATTCTTTTTAACAGAAAGTATTTTGCTCTCTCCAACTCTTCTTCCAAACATCTTTCTTTCTCTCCGAGAATCTTCAGTTTTAAGTCAGAGGATCAGATTTTTGCTTAGACTGGCTGTAAGCCAGTACAGCTCCAGTCTCTTTACTGGAGTCCTCCATGCAGATCTTGTCTCCTGGCAGTGCACAACCTAATGCGTAAATACTTCCAAATTATAGTGGAGTAGCCAAAACTATTTTGAGTCTAAAGATCATTCATAAAGAGTAATTCTTTATACAGAATCGATTGCAACTGAATGTATGATGAAAACACAAATTCACAAGCTCCCGGCTAAGGGTGAGCCCCTGAAGCTTTAAGTGCAGACACAGGCAGCGCCGAGGGGCCGTACCTGCGCACTGAAGGCCTCTGTGCCTGACACAGGAGAAGTCGTCGCACTCGCAGCGGGGCCCGTACACCTTTCCGTAGGGGGACGGGTGGCACAGGCACTGCCCGCAGTAGCAGTCGCCTCTGCCGCTGCAGGAGCTGTGCTCGGCCGGGCCCCGGCAGGAGCTGGCGCCGAGGGAGCTCTCGTCGCACTCGCAGCGCGGCCCCACGAAGCCGGGGCTGCACACGCACACCCCGCACTCCAGAGAGCCTCTGCCTCGGCTGCATTGCGGGCTCTTCGTCTCGGCCTTTGCCTGGCAGTCACAGCTGCAGAGGGGATGAATTTCCATCTCCAGCATGTCACTGAGCCCCACAGGTTTTATCTTGATGTGCCGTCTGGTTTTTTCACAAGACGAGAGACTTACAGTCACATTGAAAGAGACCTGGAAGACAGAATGGGGGCTGCTGGGAGCTGGAGCACAGGGAGCTCTGCAGGGTGCTCAGGAAGTGCATGCAGAGGACAGAGCAAGAGGGTCATGGATACTGCCTGTGTTTTGGTAACTAGTTCGGAGGAAGAGCGTTTAATAAAGAGCAAACTCTACCTTGGTGTCCTAAATTATATGAACTTCATGTCTTTGGAGAATACGTTCTTCACTTACTGTATCTCCCACTTTCACATGAGAGCATTTCCTCTGATGTGGAAAAAAGGTCCCATTGTTACAGAAGGCCGTGAAGGAGAGATTGAGCCCTTCCGTCTCTCCCAGGATCTCCAATTCAACCTCAGACCTCAGCTCCTTCAAGGAAAAAAGCGTGAGATGAATGGAGTGATAACATTGCCACATGCTGCCACTGCTCCACGTCTGTGTAACATGGGCAGTAATTTATCCTGACTTACCCAGAGCACACTCGTCCTTTGGCACTTTGTTTGCAGATGTCTTTATTGCAAGAAAAATGGGGAATGAGCAAAACAAAGCAAATGCCGACAGACCCAGCTGTCAGAGGAAAGCAATGGTAGTATCACCTTAATATCCGCTCACAGGGCTTATTTCCTGCCCTTCCAGGAAAACAAATTCAATGTTTTATTAAATCACCTTTCATCACTCTGCTGACTGATGCAGGTTTTCTTTTAGGTCTGGACTTACTGAGGTGTGGATTTGCATCCCTGATTGCATTGCTAGCTCTAGGTTTTTCCTGATTAGCCAAACTGTGTCAATATTGCTCCCTCCCTTCCTTTCTTCTCACAATGGAAATTCCTGCTTCATGAGCTCTTTGTGCTATTTTAACCTGTATTCAACGACTTCCCCATTATTTAAATCAATTTGTTCAATCAAACTTTCATTCTGTAAGTCACAAACTGTCTTCCTGAACTCGGTCATACTAGGTATTTATATTTTAAGTCTTTAAAATATTTTATAGCAACTTTGCTTACACAACCTTAATCCCAAGCCTATCACAGGCCATAGGGAAATTCCCTATGACTTCACTGGCCTGTGGATCCAGTAAACGGAAATTTTCCAAAAGTACCTCAGCAGCTGCTAAGAAAACATCTCACTGACTTGACTTTGTGCTCATGGAAGTTTAATTGGTTGCAAAATACCCCCTGCCCATCAATCAGAGCACCAGGAACTTGCTGACCTTATTTCAGTGAGTCATTCTACTAAAGGTAGGAGGATGACTCACTGGAGTAAAGGTCTGGTGGGGTAAATCAAAGTAAAAATAGAATAAGTATAAACCTGCATAGACAACTCCCTGTCCTTTGTACATGTTCTGGATTCCTTGGAAATTCGTCTTAGTGTTGTAGAACTGTGCCCTGGGCAGCAGGTTTGTAATGTTGGTAGCTCTGGATGTGTCCAGATTTCCATTTCCATTTGATTTGGAGGTAGGTGCTTGTGTCGCTACTGAAACAATGCAGAGTCATAGATAATAATTGGTTTGCAATACCTGGGCTCTCCCAAAAGGACCCAATACAGCAAATCTCTAGGTAAAGCTGTGACTGTGGGCATGTGCTTATGTTACAAGAGATCACCAGTATTCCCTCTTCCACCAGCTGCAAAACTGCAAGGTGCAAACAGAGTGCAACTGTGAGAGAAAATTAAATGCTGCTGAACACCAAATTGTAATACTTTGAATTCTGGAGTCTGTATTGGGTTGCTAGAATGTGTCTTGCTGTTGTGAGAGATCAAATTATGCATCTTACACCACTGAAAATGAACACAAACTGTGATAAATTCAGGGGGTTTAGATCCTAATATCTATGAGCACCTCTGATGACGTTTTAAAACTACTAAGCTGTCTGGCCATAGTTTGAGGACAAATAGCAGACAGTTTAGTGAGCTGTAAGCCATTCACACAGAAACATTTGTGGTTCAAAATATTTTCTGAATGAAACAACGGACAAAGCAGTGCTACATACTTGTGCCCTTGTGTTACCTGTCCTTTCTAATACATTATTTCTTTGATCTCATTTTTGTGTAAGTGCAAGGATCAAAAACTGGAAAAAAAAAAAAGTGGAATTTTTCTGGAATTTTAAATTTTTGGAATGGTTTTAATCAAACGGCCTGCTATCTGTCACAATGCATTTTAGCCTGCAGCTCTGCAACACAAACTTGTGCAGAATTCAATGCTAAACAAAGCAGGCAGAAATATGCTTACAGGAGAAAATGAACCATACTTGGAAAGAACATGAGAACTCCTTGCAACAAATATTTTGACAGCTCAGACTTTCTTAACTTGCTTACTTCCTCTCTGAAGCTTTTAGATGGCAACACATGGTGAATGGCATTAGCAAACCTTGTGTTTGCACAGCAAGTAAACACTCAAAAACACTTTAAAAGTGTTAAAAGATTTAGCCTAACTCTACTCCCAGGGGGCAAAAAGTTATTTATTCCTTTTCCTGTGAGTAAAGAAGCAGAGACACAGGACATTGAATTACACTTCTGAGAGTACCATGAAAAGTTTCTAACAAAAGTAGCATTAGATCTGTTTTGCATGTGATTTTCAGCTGTAGGTCTCCTGTCATTTCTTTCTTCACAGTCGAAAAAAATTCAGGTACCTTTACTCCTGTCAAATAAAGTGGTTTTTAGTGCTTCCTGCTTGGAAGATTTTCAATCACAAAACAATAAGATTGTTAACCTTTAAGGTTAAGTGTAATAAAATGGACTTTGGGAAATTTTAAATGTGACATGTTGCTGCTTGTACACTTTTTACATCTTGGAAGAAACATGGGATTTTTAGAACCTACGTGCAGCCCTGGTGCACGGCCCAGACATGCTGTGCCTGGATGAGGCTGTGATGAGTAATGGCCCAAAGGCAGGAGCACCCTTCCTGCAGTCACCTCCCTGCCACTCCTGCAGTGCAGCAAGCACAGAGCTCAGAGCTCCCTCCAAACCATCCCATGGAACTGATGAAAACAGGATCAGACGGAACAGCTCAGGAGCTGCATCGTCATCACCACTGCCAGCTCTGGGAGCTGCTCTGCTCAAAGCATGTGGTGGCTCAAGAGCAGCTAAAAAGCCAACAGAGCCAGGAGGCTGAGGACAAGACAGAGGACATCATTTTGCCTTCGTATAAACCTTAGTGTGTCCTGTACTGTGTATTGCAAGCTCCTGTGGGCTCCACATCTCAGGAGGCACTCGTGAGAGTCAGGGAGGGTAAAGAGACGGTAACATAAAGTTACCAAAGGAATGGAGCAGCCAAGGAGAGACTTAAAAGACTGTGACTGTCTATTTTGGAGAGAAGATTGGGGGTGTGGCAGGTCTCTCAGTGACACAATATTATGAAATCTTAAAGACACCCAGGTAAGGTGAATGCAGAGCTGTTATTCACCAAACCCTACAACATGGGAATGGAGGTACACTCAGTGAAATTGAAAAAAACATAAGGAGTAAGATAGGAATAAGAAAAATGTACCTTGACACAGTGCAACTGAACTCCTTCTTGTCATAGAAGGCAACAGAGGCCAAAAATATCAGCAGGTTCAAAAAGGAGAACAGGAAAAAAATCGTAGGCCATAGGAATATAAATGAATGCTAAGGAGAAGAGGCAAGGATTCACTTCACTCTTCACATTTTCAGTATTCCAGTGGAGCATCATTCCTCACCTATGTTACAGCAAAGGCACCAGGACACAGCCCTGGGACAATTTTTGTGTGTTTTTCCATTACTTACTGACAGCAAAATGGTATTTTAGCTGTTAAATGTAGGAACCTGTGACTATACATTAGACTGCCAGCTTGAAGTAATGCTGATAGGAACCAGATGTGACTAACAGCAGGTTGGAATCCAGAAATGAAATCCCGTTGCCACTGAAAAGTTTAGCAATAGCTTTGCTCATGAGAAGACTTCCTCATCTGTATTTATTACAATTTATACACTCCTGAGATTAACCCCGAAGTTCTCTCCTTATATAATTTTCCATAAAATGGAGAATCTCCTGATATTTTCCATATGGTTTGGTTTCCTTCCTATCACCAAGACCAAAGTAATTTTGGAACAGTGATGATTATCTTATTCAGGTGACAGAAGGAAGATCAGAAAAAAAAGTAAGGGAAGAAACAGAAGTTATTTGCAAAGTTATTTGTCATGGTAGACAAATGGTAAAGCAGGTTTTTAATAAAAATGGGCTGAGACAGAAGAGAGAAATCTATGGTATATCAGCGTATATGTAAATTAATGTATCTGTGCAAAGACCTGTAGAGCTGCCTAAGAACATTCCTCTGACAGAGGAGAACCAGGTGCCCAGGATGCATTTTACAAACAAAGCTCTGAAGAGCAGCGTTATGTTTATGTTCCTGACATCGTTACAGTATTTCTTTGTATTACCTAAACAAACCCATTCAGGTCCTGGCATTACCTAAACAAACCCATGTTGGCTCCTATGTTTCTCTTTCTAAAAACCTCAGAACAGCCTCACAGGGGCGGCATCAAATTGCTAAAACAGAGAAGAGCACTGAGCTCAAAATAGTGTTTTTTCCCAACAGATATTCTTGCAAAGCAATTTTTTGTCTGTTCTGGTGGTAGCTACCAACAGGGAGAGAGCTGAGTCCCTCTTGAGGTGTGGAACTGAGAGACCTGAGTATTAAAGAAGGCTTAAGAGTGGGTGTAAAATACAAGAAGAAGGCAATGCAGATGAGACACTGATTTAAATTCAGCATTCCAGCAGAATTTAGGATTGAGAGAAGGTTATAGGAGTTTTGTTTCTGTGCTTACTTAATCCTCAGAGTGAACACTTTTCCTGTTAAGGTCAGCACCTAACATAAAAAATGATGTAATCGGTTCATAAAAGGAATCAAAGATACTTCTTTTTACCAAATTGCAAACCAGTGTTGAACATGTAAACATGAAGGAAGAAACTGCATTATAACCATCTTACCTCATATGCAGCAATGATCAGCTGGAGAATATTTCCAGAATCCTTCTGCAGTCGTCCAACAGTAGCTCCAGGAATAAGCTTTGCATAATTCTGGAAATATAAAAAAATGAATTTAAAGCACGACAAAAGTCTAGGTGACAAGGAGCTACCATCTAAAAAAACCCAAACCCAAACAAAAAGTAAAAACCAGCCCCAAAACAAAAATGAAAGAGCTCACAACAAAACCAAGTACATCGAAGCCAACTTAAATAACTGGCAGTAACATTTTCAAGAATTCTTGCAGTCTCCATTGCACATGTCTTAATGGAAAAGTCAGATGGAGAAGAGCTGGTTTCATTTAAAATTCTTTGAACATATATTGCTAAATCACCTCTATGTGCTTGGAAGTTTGATACTATAGTATTCTTCAAGCTCTAATTTTTCAAATTCAGAGGGAAGATACATTTTATCAACAGTTGTGTTTTTCTCTAATAAAAATATCCAGAAACAGGTTCAGCTGCTCTACTGTTGCTGCACTGCTCAAGAGTCTTGGACACTATATTCAGCAACTGCAGTCACTTTTTAATCTTTGCACATGTATCTCAGTGCTCTGTGGTTGTGATGGATGTATGTTGAATTTCCGTTAATAATATAATGCCAATCTAGCAATTTATTTCCATGATAAGCTTTCTTTTCTTTTTGCATTAAATTGCATTGTGACACTAACATGATATCTGACAGCTAGATTTTAAATATGGTGAGTCTTGCCTGATTGTTAACTGCATGAAATTCCCTTGCTTTTACCCATGCCTCTGGAAAACAATGTCTTCATAATTTAAAAAAACATGTTGTAGCACTAGTTTTCCTTTACACATTATAATATCAATGCTGTTATTTTAAATAAAAGAAAAATATCCGGAGAACTATTAATAAACATGGGTAATTTGATACCCTTATATCCTTATTATACTTCGTATCTCCCAAAGCCCTGTGATTACTTTATGTATTATGTATGGAATAGTCATCATTCATTAGATTTCTCATGCTATTGTAAATCAGTGGGATTAACTGCATTTTCTGTTACAGCTGGCGACTTTGCATTCCTGACTCCTCCTGTGATTAGTGCCCTCTGAAGGATTCTTGGAATATTGAAACTCCGAGTTTCGTACGTACGGACCTTTTGTGAGAAAAGATGGTAAACCTGGAATTTAAAATACAGTCCCCTTTAATCTGTGGTATGCAAAACAAACAGCAGGGATATGCTGCTCTGAACACTTCAGTTGATCCCTCTTCTTTGAACAAAAATTTTCTGCATGGTGATACAAGGATGGCGTTCCAAGCCCAGGCTGAGCGCGTGTCTCTAGTCCATGGGTTAAACCTCACCTCTTAGCAAATATTTCTGTTCAAGCACTGCCAAGGTGAGGCAGATGGATGCTTTTGGGGTGCTACTATTGCAAAACATCCAAAGGATAGCACGGAATTTAGTCCTTTGGCAAATATTCATTAAAAGGTGAACTGCCATTTTATAGGGATACTGTGATTCATGTCAAGGAAATTTGACTATTATATGTTTGAGCTCAGTGGGGTTATGTCTATATTTTAGCAGTGTAAATGATAGAAGAATTTTCATCATAAATAGTGTGCCGTGCCAAATATATAAATATAATTTGAGATTCTGTATGAGTGTGGAGACTAGAGTATTTTTAGTTCAGTTTTCAACAGTGCAATGCAGCCTGAAACTGTAATTTTCAAGCTATTTCTCCTGTGATATAAAAAGAAATAATTCATCCAAAAAAAGAATAATTTTTGTTTCAAAAGAAATGCTGCTTAGTCAGGACTAAAGATGGAGCCTTTCCCTTATCTAAGTTTGAATACATTTTTAAAGAATTCCACTTGAAAACAAATAATATCAGCAATAGCAGCAACTACTTCATGAAAGCTTAAAGACTGGTGTTTTCTTTTACGCCAAAGTATGATTTGTTAAACTATAATTGTTATTGCCATATTCACAGATGCTTTTTGAGTGAATAGTTTTTACAGAATGAAAACATCCCCTGCTGCTTTGGCAAGACTCAGCTGAGACTAATGATGCTAAAAAGTTACACATACATGAATATATTATAAAAGACATTTTTTTAAAAAAACACCCATTCCTTTGAAAAAATAATCTCAGATCTCAGTGTAAAGAATGTTCTCTCCTCTCTTGCATTTACTTTTGAGTGGCTGTATAAATGTTTCCACATGATTGCTTCTGAAGTTCTTGTGGTCAGGGAGAGCATCAGATCTAAATTATCTCTTGAGGTTATTGTGCAGTAGCTTTTTAGGTGCACGGGAGGCTCAAAAGCAACACCAGCTCTGTTACAAGCATAAGTGTTCTGTGTCCTAATATTTCTGTGTTAGATAATAATACACATGTAAGTGGATAAACTGAAAATTCAGTTGAAGAGGATCAAGAATATTACATGTCTGAATTATTTTGGGCTAAATTATTGGGGATTACACAGGGCTAGAAATACAAAATGTATATTTGACAGTCTGAACACTGCTCTTAAGACTAATGGAATCCATCAAGTCTATTTAAGGAGGTGCTTTCTAAGTCCTCACAATAATTTTAATGTAAGTTTGTCCCTGAGAACTCAATTATAAATAGCAATAGTCAGTATTGGTATCTGATATAATTAGATGCTGAGTTCAAGTAGATTCGAGATGAGATATATGGGGAGAGTCTTTCCACCTCAAAGGATAAATGGAAGAGTTTTCTGAGGGAGACTATAGACCATCACTGAAGCTTTACAAGAGAAGTGAAACACCACAACTTTTAGGGTTTAGGGTCCTCCGCCACCACTTCCAGGCTACCTGAGCAGGGGCCTTACCACAAGACTGATTCTCATTGTCTTGCTTTGTTCTTTTTACATTCTGAAGCATAGATACCAGTTATTTATATTTATATTACAAATTTGTATCACAGAGATGAAAACATGGCCCTATTTCCCTGTTTGCACATCCTACATAGACCCTTGAAAGGGGGGTCTGTATGTATATTGTACTCTGGAAAAACTGCACTGTGACACTTGTATATGATTTTTGTACTGGCTTTGACTGATTTTCCACATCACATACAGGACAAAAAGCAGACCATAACAAATACAGCTATCCAAATAAATGAAAGAAAGCAGTATTAAAAGACGAAATCAGCAGATTGATTCTATTCAGTGGGATTAGTACACACCCTATAAGATAGAAGATAGTTATACTTTCTTTTTTCCAACAAAGAAAGTAACAAGGGCAAACCATTCCCTGGCTGGGTTAACCATGATTTGTATTTTTTGTTAGCTATAAGCCCTTGTTTAGTGTTCCTTGCGAACAAAGGGTGCCTCTTGGAACCTTTGATACTGACATAAGACACAGGGATACTGAAATACAAACACCTTGATAAGAATGCTGGTGGCCAACTCTGAGGGTGACCACAAGCAATTTTCAAGGTGAAATACAGTGCCATCAGCAAGAGAAATGTTTCTTTGGACAAAAAAAGGCTCTGTAAATCAAAAAGATATTTCCAAACTACCTTCCTAGAACAACCATTATTCATGAAGCACCTATTAAAAAAAAGCACCTATAAGGAAAAATATTTCTCCCGTCATTAATTGGATCTCTATTAAGAAATTGTTGAAGCCACTGCATTTGTAAGTGATCGGCTTCTATTGTTATCTATCTAAGTTTTCATGATCCAGCTCAGTATTCAATACAGTCTTCAAAAAAGCCAGGCATTCAGTGCTTCAAGACTCAGAGTGTTCCTTTCCTTGTCAAGGCTGTAACCTGAGACTCAGTTTATGAAATTTGTGACTCTTGTCACCTCTGTCAAACAGCTGGAGCATCAGTTTTACTAAAAACAACTCCACCCTGGAATCAGTTGTAGAAGTACTGGGGGGTCTTCCCTGGGTTACACAGAGGACAGGAATAGAAAACCATCCTACTGGTGACTGCCTCAGGGCAGCTCTCTCTCTTTTGCCCTATTCTTTCTTTCCTATTTTCCATGTGGTAGTCACAGCAGAGGAGCACCTCTCCTCAGTACTGTACTTCTGGTTTTAATACAGAACGCTTTCCAAAGGCTTATCCTTCAGAAAGCCAGTCTAATTGTATCACCAGGACCATCCTTATTGGCTCCCTCTCAACCAACCTGAATAAATTTGGAGGAACAATTTCTCTCTGCTTGTCCCTTTTCACACAGCAGGATGTAGCCAGGCAGCCAAGCTTAGGCTGCAAAACCCCTTAATACCCACAATGAACTCCTAACTAGAATTTCTTTTAGCATGTGAAGATTTTTTCCCAGGAGCAGGACTGGGCAGAAAATGAAATAAGAATTTCCAATATCCATTTTATTTTATCTTAGAGGGCTTTTGCTCCCATTCACTGTAAGAACAGGGAAGCAGCTGTTGGCAGCTTTGCCTCAGCTCACAGCTGGAATATCCAATGAGTCAAAAGTAGCACAGGGCTGCTTGTAACTGTGGAGGCTGAAAACAGATGCCTGCACAAAAGACTGATGGAACTGCAGGTATGAATGATATTCCAGTTATTGAAAATATGGATTTTGCATATCCATATCCACTGCTCCTCTGCTTTCCCCTCTCTTGCCGCTCCCATTTCCCACGACAACTTCACACAGCAGGAAATTACTTCACTGAATAGGATCCTGCAAGTCCTAATGTCCAAAATGCCTGCAATGAAGTGTTTTCCTTCAGTAGTCATGAGGAAAAATACATGAGGAAAGAGGACTTTGTCCGTCATCGTTTTTACTTTTTATCTTGGCACTGGGGTCCTATCAGTCTCATTGGAAAGAGTGACAGAAATAAAGAAAAGTGAAAAAAACTCCAACAAACCAAGATCTCAGAGCTGAGCATGAAGATAACTGCATGTTTCAGGTATATTCTTGATTTATAAGAGTAAGAAAAGGTTCAACTCTCTTCTAGCCTTATAAAATACAAAAGGCTAATCACAGTAACTACACCGAATAGTTTAGCAATGCATAGTCTATCAGTCCTTGACTTAAAGGATTAATGTGATTTAACTTGAAATCCAATTTAAAAGTTACCTTAGAGCACCAAAATCAATACATGAAGAAGCACTTAAGCAGAAGAGCTTTCCTCTGATATACAATTTTCTAGGTATTTGTATCACATAAGTATCTTGTAGAATTTAGTCCTTAGTACCAGAATTACTGTATCAGCTGTTCAAAAAGGTGAACTTTAAAATAACATTGGCAAACTGAACATTTTTGTTTGCTCACCTCATATGTGTGAACTTGCTCATTTGTTACAGCAAAAATTAACAGAACATTGTTTTGCATGAGTTTGTCAGTTAATTGTCCAATTGTGGGATACTCCTGCAAACAAACAAAAGAGAGGCACATCAGTCTGTTTCTCATGTGCTTCCAGTTACTGTCTCCCATGAAACACACATTCAAGTGATCATAATGAACACTTTGGTCTCTGTGTAGTATAAACTCTAATCAGGAATATGTGTATACAAAATAAAAGATAGCGCATATAATTTCCTCACGTTGTTTTTAAGGAAACCCCTCTGTGGAAAGTACAGAGCCAAATTCCACAGTGGGAGCTTGGCTCAGTAGCATCTCTGCGTTGTATTTATTTATTTATTTATTTAATCCAAAGAACAACACTGCCCCAGAGCAACTAGGTATTTGTCTCACAATTAACACCATAGTGTACATATTCAGTATTTGAAATCTTAAGCTGGTAAATTCTCCTACAGGAACAGTGTCCTGCAAATTCCTAAACTAGTCCTGAATTCACACCCTATCAGGGAACATAATTAATGCAAATCTTGCCTTCTCTGCAGAAGGAAATACTATTTAGTCCAATTCCATGGGCTTTCCTATTGCAGAAATCAGATTTGTTCTTTTTTCTTAGTTATAATCTATCCTAATTCCATAGAAACACACTGTTCTCTCTTGACTGAAATGAGCAGTTAAAAGTAAAATAGATTTTGTGAAATATCTGGATTCCCCAGCTTTTACACATTTCAGTGCTATAGTTCACTAATTTTCTAAGTTGTTTGTGTTGGTCTTTAAATTTCCAGGATGTGAGAGTGTACAAAATTCATAGTTAATTACCAGAACAGTTGACATGGAATATTCATTATTGTGGTCCAAATGACAGTTCCCATCATTAGGAATAACAATCCCTGCCAGTTTACTGTCCATCCCAAAATGGGAATCAGCGTCACTCACAAACACCAGCAAATGCAGAGAATCATTCCTCCATCCAATTTTTTCCTGTCATTTAAAACACATCAGTTTAGCAGGCTATATTGCATCACAACATAGAAAACCAGCCAAATATTTGGAGAATAGCATCTCAAAATGAATGAAGAGCATCATTCCCAAGGAGGTATCAAAGACAACACAACATCTCTTAAGAGATGACGTTCATTCCATTGTCTTTGGCTAATGTTTTGTTTCCCCATCCCTGTGTTTAATAATATGGGTTGGCCATGTTCATGTCAATCTGCTTACTACTCTAAACATAATTAATAAAAAGTATTTAAAGAGAAAGACAGACCCAGTAATTATACAGATATTTGGGCTTATTTGTCCCTGGCAATTAAAAGGAAATTTAGACTAAAATATTGCAATATACGTGTTTTACTTGTACAGCCAAAAGTGTTTTCACACAAATTTAATGAGGCTCTTGGTTTGTGTTAAATTTTTTTTGAAAAATAATCTGTAATTTTGAAATACCAACATGGAATACTAGAAGAGGTAATAGATGGAAAAATATTATACTTAGAAGTTTCAATTACCTTGCAAACAGCTGCCTGCATAATTGCATCGAACCCTCCCTCTGGAGTGTCTATATTAGCAGAAATTCTCTGTCCTTTCACAATTTCATTGAATTTTTCAGCATCATTTGTTAGGGGCAAAACATGTTTATATCCAAAGGTGGGTAAGCACTCGTATGGTACACTTCTGCAAGAAAAGTGAGACAGCTTACGGATAATACAGAGTGTAAAATCACTACAATGCTTACTTCAGAGGCCTGCTTGGATTAGTTTTGGTCTTACATCTCTCGTCTGTGCCTGAGAAGACTGCGTGAAAAACATAAGATAATTAAAGAGCATCCAGTGACTTGGGCAATGTAAAAAATCTGCATAAAGGCTGGGAAACACCTCCTAGAACGGAGTAATTCAGCCAGTTACCAACATGCAGTCCTTGCCATGTCCCCTGCTGTGCCTTGATTTCATATTTGGAAGCATATTGGGATCAGCAGTTCCTTTATGGCATTCAGAGAGAACCACCAAGGTGCTGCAGTCCTGCTCCAGGTTGCAGAGCACAGGTTCTCCTCTACACAGGTTAGCTAAGGGCTAGGGCAGCCTGGGGCTGGGGAGACTGCTAGACCTTAAGGGGGAAAAAACACGGGAAAATGGCATTGATGGCTGAAACTGGTATTCTGTGATGGGTTTGAGTTTGCAACTCCTTAGTATAGTGTCATAAAATTCTTATATATATATATACACACATACATATATGTATTTATGTGTATATGTATATATACACACATAACTATGCTGCATACCTTTTTGTTAACATATCAAGCACATCTGTAACTAGCAGCAAAAGCTAAAAAGCAGAATCACTCCCAGATTTCTCTATCCAGGTAACGTAAGACACAACAGAACAGTGGTCAGAGGGTGAAACTAGAAGAAACAAATCTTGTTTCACAAACTGCCTCGTTTACAGCTGGAAGAGGTCACAGTTTCCAGTGAAGCTGCTGAAATTAATTTTAGCCTAAAGATTAATATTATGACTTGGTGTTGGCATGCAAACAGATGTTGGGACTTTCCCTGCCTACCTGCAAGGGTTGTTTATTTCTGCAGCTGTAGTTTTGATAAATGGTGAAACTGGTTTTTCAACAAAAGATCCAAACCCTAGTCTGAAGTTGCTTGTCAGTTTTGACATCTCTTTGGAAAGAGTTGAACCCAGTTCTTTGATTGTATTCAGATCATCATCCATGGAAGCTGAAAGATCCATGAGATAGTAGAGATCAATTGGATAATCTTCAGTCTGGCGAACCTTGATCTGTATTGTTTCTTCATATCCTGTTAAGTCAGGAAAAGTGGGATACAGATCAGCCCTTCTGTGCAGAAAGCATGAGCAATGCCAATTTCTTCACAAACTTCTATATGGTGACAATTATCTGGTATTTTAAATCGCCAGTAGCATTAACTAAAAAACTTCAAAAATTGTCTGTCAACAAAAAAATCTCAAATAAGGGTCTGAAAAATTAAAAGTAGTTCTAATGTTTGGGGTTTTTTTCTAAACAGTTCTTCAGTAATGCCATAAACACAGAATTAAAACTGATTGATACAATTTGAAAAAAATATGAGAACATCCCTTCAGCAGCTTTAGAAAATTTAGATATGGAACTAATTAAAACTAGAGGTAGCACTTTGGGGTCCTACCATATCCTTTAAAAATGTAAAGAAATTCAAAGTGTACACAGAGATTTTATTCTCAGTTCCAGCACTATGACCTGACCTAACTGGATGTCTCTTACTTTTTTCTATTCTGAATTTTCTCCAGGAAAAATTCACATCTGAAGGACCCCAAGGTAGATCTGGAATGCTACCATAAATGTCACTGGTACCTTGTAAATCCTCAAAGCAAGATTTTATGCTGCCTCTGAGATACTCTGTTTGTCAGACCAGCAGGGGAGAGGCACAGGAGCTCGGCTGGGGAGGAGCCAGGGGCTTTCATTCTCTCCCTGCCACCTCACTGGCAAGAGAAGAGAGGAACTAAAAATATATATCCTTATTTTTATGATGTACCCAGCACTTCTGAAAGTATTCTGAACTCAGTTGAACCTAGTTTTCATGCAATGAGTCAACAGATAATTTTGGACTCAACACAGGTTTTCATCTTTCTTCTGTCAAGATATTTTTTAGACTGTTCAATCCAAGAAGCTGCAGTTTATCACATTGTGTGAAATAAAATATCCCACACCTATGAACTGTGACTTACCTGGTCGCAGCCTCAGAGTTAATTTCTGGGGAGAAATCTGTGTGACATCAGAATTGTTCTGGGATGATGCAGTTAGGGGATCATTTCTGTGAATTTCTACTTCTGAAATGGGAAACTCAATCAAATTCAGCTGGCATCCTTTGGACAAAAGGTTGTCCAGGGTATCACACCTCCCATGAATTCCAGATGAGTCTGTGTAATTCTAATGCAAACAGGAGAAGGAAGGGATGAGTTAAATATTTTTACTGACTGGCCCCAGCACCTGCTGGACAAAAGGTCAGTCCAATGCAGGGAACGGAAACAATGGTACAAGTTTGTGCAAACTAGTGCAGAGCTAGATCTAGGTGGCACAGAAACCCAAATTTGCCCTTCATGGGTCATGTCACACAGGTGTATAATTAATGTAACTTACACTGACTTGTTATCCTGGGAGAAACTGCTCTATTGTTGGGGAATGGGAATTGTGCCACTCACTGCATTTGGCTTCTCACAGTACTGGGAATGATAACACAAAGCCCCTCTGAGCCACTGGTTTTTCTATCACAGGGTTATGCCACACATTCATCAGTCTTTCCTAGACAGTTTTGAACTGCTGATGGAAGCATGTCATTTAATAACAGAAGAGGTCTTGCTGATAATAAACTGGACATTTTGTGACAAACTGATTGTGGGCTACCCAGTGTTTACTGGTTCTTTTTTTCTGACCTACTCTTTCTCCTCAGCTCTCATTTAACCTGTTCACTAAAGCAGGCATCAAGTCCTCGTTCCCCTGCCTGGTGCCCAGCAATGACCACAGCCTGTCCCCACGGTTCCCCAGCACCAAAGGTGCTCTTGGCATCCTCACATCTAAATTTGGCCCAGCATCCCCCTTGACCTTCTCCTATCCAGAGGAAATCACAAGCCTGTTGCTATCAGTTGGATATCCCATAATTTATTTTTGTTACCCAGTTGAAAGCATTGATATGCAATCCTTTCCACAGCCCTGCTACAGGGTAGGTGCTAACCTCGCATAGTGGTGAAGTTAATGGTTACTTTCACAAAGAGTAAAAGTAACCATTCTGTGCCTTATTACCATTTCCCAGAGCTATGTCTAGAGTTAAGATCCTCAAAATCACTCAGCCATCTCCTGGAAACTGCTCTGGCCTGCAAGACCCTATGACCAAAACCTGAGCAATGTCTGGCAGAACCAGCTCTGAAACATTCAATTCCTGGCAGATGGTCGTGGGCCCATACCATGGGGCTGCTGCTCTCTCCTAGATTTGGGAAAGCAACCCATGGATCAGCCATTAAGCCACAAATATTCTCTGAATTCAGTCATTGAAAAACATTCCATACAAAATGAAACAAATTTACTTTAAACCTATTAAAACCAGAACTATGACCCTTCTTTTCACCAAAGCATCACCCTTCATGCCTGAAAATTGTTAGGGATCTTATACATTTTGGTGGAAACAATATTGAGGCACCTGCTGGGAACAGTGGTTTATTATTCTCCAGACTGAACCTGATGCCTTTGCTGAGGCAAAACTCTCACCCACTGCTCCTTGAATACAGTGCACATAAAATACATGTACCATTACAAACCTTTCACAGGGAGATCCATATCATCTCCTTTAGTAACACGCTTTGTAACTTTTCAAAATGTGTGAAGAAACAACCTCATATTTCAAATACAATTACAAAGTGTGTTCTTATGCCACAGAAAACAGTGGTTTCTTTGGAGGTGCTTTTGTTTGCTCTGACACTAAAGCTCCTATGTCTTTTGCAATCTTGATGTGCTTTTCTCTAGTAAAGAAATGAATGAGCTTATGAACAAAGAAGAAGAATCATGTTTACTGCACTGAAGTTTTCAATAGCTCCACAGTTTTACTTGTTTTGGTTTTGGGTTTTTTTAAAATCAATAAATTATGTTGGGCTCTTTTTTTTTCCCTGAAAATAAATGGCAGTAGTCAAAATTAAGTGATCTAACTTCAATAAAATCCTGGTTTATAGTACAAGTATAAAAACTACTGCAAACACACAAATGTGGGGTTTTTTGACCTCCATGGTAACATATCTTGCAAATGGCAAAAGATGGTTTTTTAGATTATTTTTTCAAACATGCATTTTTGTCTTTGTGAGCTATTTCATAAAACAGTATGTTAGTCCCATGCTAAGTGTCATTTTGCTACACACAAAAACAATAAAAACTTTTAGCAGCAAAGGTGCAATCCAGAAACTAAAATGAAAAGGACTTATTTTATTTCTCTATTATTTCTGTCAAGATTTTAGTTGCTATAGCTGACTATCTTGTTAATGAACTAAGAGCTAGAATATTTACTGTGAAGTGGGAAGATATTATTTAGCACCATTTATAGGAGAAAGTTTTAAAAGCAGAGATGTAAAGTCACTTGCCCAGGATTGCACTGAAAATCTGAAACAACAAAAAATCCAGATATATTTTTTAAGTCCAATGTTTTACCAAAACACATCTATATCATATTAATTATGAAGCCGACATTATCATCATACTTAAAATCAACCACAGATTAATAATTTCTATATGGAAGTTTTACATCTGCAAACTTACACACTGTTTATACCTGAAAACCTGTTTACATTTTCTGGCTTGGCATTTAATCTGCAAGATACAGTCTGGCCTCTGGCTTTGTGTCTGGTGCTTCATTATCAGTGCTGGGGGTGAGCCAGCCCTCAGGCTGATCATCTGACACCCTCTAATAACACTTCTATTTCTGCCTTAGACGTGGAAGGTTGATGTTGTTGTGTTTTTTTCGAACAAACAAACAAGCAAGCAAACAAACAAACACCCAAACACCCACACTCTGAATAACAGACCATATAGAGTAGATTAAATTCCACTTCTGATCCCCAGGAAGGCTTCACTAAGCACTGCATGCATTACAAAACCATGGGCTGACCCAATTAAGTCAATACTTCATCACTCAGAGTGACTACAAAGACTTCAAGTCTTTCTTTGAAATTTTTTTTATCACTCTACCTCTTGCGAACACCAAGCGCAGTGTGGTCCGGAAAGCAAACAATCTTCACAAGTCACTGTGCTTTCCTGAGAACAGGTCCCTGAATTTAAATCCGAGAAGATAAAAGACTATTAATAATATGCTTAATCATTCAATTTATGAAGAAACTTGCCATTTAGAGAATGTGGGTCCTGAAAAATGGACACGTTTAGCCATATTTAGGATTACTGGTAAAATTCCTTCTTAACAGTAGTTCTATTGGTAAAAGATTAACTCTCTAATAAAGATTAAAACCTCAGAATTGCTGGCAATTAACATACCTCCTTTTGCATGCCTTATGGGTGGCATTCACTTAGAACATGTTAACTTGTTTCCTCCAGCGCACCTGAGAGAGTGTTACGTGCGTTTCTGGTATGGTGTTGGTAAGTAATTTCCAAAGTAACCAGGGATATTAAAAGAACAGATTTATGCTCACTCTGTATGCTTAAAATTGCTTCACTCAGCTCTGTAGATACTGGATATGATTTTTATCCATTGTGTAAGTACCAGAGAAACAGTCATACGTATAGCATGAAAGTTTCTTAGCAGATCAAACCGTGATTCAAGCAAACGAAATTGCTTGAATGCCTGTCTCTTTCAAAGCTGTTGTGCTATGTAATGACCACCAAATTGTAGATGAATTGGCAATGCAGCCCTACAGCAGTCTGTCAAAAAAAGGTCATTAAATAGAAAGGAAAGATTAAATACAGAAGACAGAAAGCTATTTCGTGTCAACTTCAAGCAAGAAACAATGCAAAATGGTTTTGAAATGGATCTCCCTGCCCCTAAGCCTTACCTTGCACATAGTTATTTCTTTGCAGAAATAGGAAACAGAGGCAAAGCAATTCAATCCCCATTCGTTTTCAGTGCTGGCTGCATGACAAAAAAATATTAGCTTGTTAATTATCATCTGCGTAAAGGTAGAATGTCGTAAAAACCATACATTCCTGGAGGGTAAGTTTTCAGATGTCACGTACAGCAGATTGCGAGGAAACTTCAACCCCAGCGAGACGGACCATGAACAAAAGTGAAAACAAGGGCTACCTGGGCAGGTAAAGAGGACAAGCTGTGCACACAGTAACGTGAACATGGTTATCACTTCCTTGTTTTCCTGGACTCCTTATAAGGCATACGGGGAAAATTCATTCAGGTGAAGATTTCTGTCAATCCCAGTCACTCTGGGTCCTAGAGCAACCCAGCCAAGAGACTGTGTTTGCCAGTGTAAAACAGCCCTTTAAAGGCTCCTTCAAATAACACCTTTAATTGTTCCCTGAGGGAGCGCGTTGAGAGATGGATCACTAGGATTGCCAAGTGAGTATACCTGGAGAGAAATAAAAATCCCATTTTTTCAGATTTCCTGATGTGGAGGGAAACTCATAAAGGCAATTGTGAAAAAAAACCCCCAAAAAATCCCAAAAAAGCAAAACTGAAAAAGCAATCACAGATTAAAATTGAGGACTTGGCTTCAGTACTTCAAGATACCAAGTACATCGATTTTATTAACATTCTGAACTGAAAGGGAAATGCTGCAGTTGTGCAATTTTTTTAATATATAGGAGGAGGAATAATTTCATTCCCAGTACAGCAACTGACTTGAAAAAAAGGAGCACGTCAGCCTTAACTCTGTCTAATAAGTGGCTGAATATTCTACAGCACAGATACAACTGCATAACAAGTTACTGCTATCTCTCCTCCACCTTCCCAACCTGAAATGAATGCAAAATATGTATTTCTCACCACCTTATTACAAGGAAATAAAATTCCTTATTTCCAGATTTCATCTCTTCCCATCTTTTATGGCCCGCTATTGTCTGTTTTGAAAATCGTTTGTTCAAGACAAATCCTGTCTTTTCACAAGGATTTGCAATAGTGGAAGTAGGGATGGGTCTGTATTAGTTAAACTCAACATGCCTGAAACATTCCTGGACATTGAGGCCAACTGGCACAGAAAGACCTGAGTTCATGATTGTAAAGTGCCTATTGGGACTGTTCTAGCAACCAAATTGTGCCCAGAAATTTTTTGCAGTGAGTGTTAATTGGAAGAGGTCAAATTCATGCCAGGGAGCATTTTAACAGTCTAATAGCATAGACAATCTCATTCTAGTGCCTGGAAATATTCCCAGGCACATCCAGTTTTACTAGTATTTACACAGACTATGGGTAGGTTCAAGAACAACTCAAACTGGATTACATCAGGACTACCTTTGCTCTGCCCTTGTGTTCCCACCCCTTCGCTCTTACTAGTCAGTGCTCATGCCCAAACACGCTGCCTTTCAAACCAATCCAACTAAAATCCAATCACTTTCTGGGGGAAGATGGAGGGCTGTTTTTCATCTGGGTGTGTCCCTTGAACCCTGTGGCTGCCCAGTCCAGAGTGCAAGGCAGAGTTGGCAGGAAAGGTGAGAATGTGTTAGGCCAAGTTTAGCCCAGTTTAGGCTGTTGTGGAGCCATTATCTTAACATTTCTATTTACAACAACATTCCTAAGTCTCCTTCAACCGCTCTCTATGCCTCAGAGTGCCCTTTGTAAGGCACTTGTTCAGCTACAGCAATTTCCTGTGGCATGAAAAAGGCATTGATTAGATTATGTTTCCCTCAGTTTGTGAAGACAAAACTCTGTGAGAACACTGTCTGTGTAACCACATAAGGTCAAAAAGAAGTGGAATCAACCGAAAGTGTTTGCTCACGCTAAGAAAAACATCCTCCTGTAAGATGCCATTCAAACATCTTATTTCCCTGGGTTTGACTGACATTTGGGTATGTGTCCTTTAATATTGTTACTGTGTCTACAGCCTTGCAGAGCTCCAAAACCCAGTGCTTTCCCTTTCAGTGTAGAAGGTCACCTTGTAGCTCTTACGGGCCTCTGGTAGCATAACAGCACTTCAAGGCAGGTGCTCACAGGGCTCAGTGGCAGTCCTTCAGCCACCACAACGTCCCAGCCACCAGCAGTGTCTCCCATTAAGGACCAGCCAGCTGAACAGCTGGCAATTAGCAAATACTTAGATTCAAGATATCAAACTTTGAAATGCAGAGAGAATTAATAATACAGCCTACATAAAACTTACAAATTCTATTTGATATTATCAGTTCCCCGTTTGCCTGTGAGCTAATATTTTATATAGGTCTTGGCAAGAATAGCATGGCTGGAGGCTAAGTGCCTGCCTCAGAGTGGGGTGGCTGCCAAAGACTATCTGAATAAGTCTTTCCTGAATAAAATGCTACGTTTCTGCAAATTATTAGGAATAGACCTCTCTGGATTGTCTGAACAGAGCAGAGAAGGAAAAAAAGGTAGCAGAATAAATAACAACAAAAACACAGAGGAAAAAAAAAAAGACAGCAGGGGACTAAGAAAGGCCCTGAAAGAGAGACAGCGTGCGTTTACAAGAGTAAACCTTGGGCAAGGTAAGAATACCTAGACAGGAAGCTGACAGATGATTCTTGTTTTGAAACATCATCTGTGATAACTAAAGGTAAGTTGACCAGGAAGTTCCTCTTCTAGATCAATGCTTTATTGGCTTTAATTATCACTGAAAGAGTAGAATCTCAGTCTGGAGTAGCCATGCTGATGTGGGAAGGATGCGTAAAATCCTTTGGGGTCATGGCATTGCTTGATTTGACAGCAGGGTTCCCCTTCTTCATAAGGTTTTTAATACACTCTTGCTTCACCTACCCAAACTAAAGGCATTGATTCAATGAGATACAACAAAAAAGTAGCTTATAGGACAGAGAGAACACAGCTATTATTGTTTCCCATCAGCCACCATATCTTCATTTTGGAGCAAATTCTGATCTCTATTAAATCAGAGTTACAGGTTTTTTAATGACCCATCAGAACAGAAAACAGCTGTTTATCATTCACTGTAGGCAATGCTGAACAATGCAAGCCTTCCCCCCATTCCTGGCATGGATATAGCCCTGATCTCTCAGCTTCACACACAACCCAGTTTTTAATTCCCAGTGATCTTGTCATACACACTCACACCCTGAAAGCCTGGAAATATATGGAGCAATTTAAAATCTGAATGTCCCCTGGCTGAGATAATTCTCAGAATATTTACAAAGGTGCAGGGGGGCACCTCTTGCACTGGAGAAAATGTTTCTCTCTGTTTATGAGATGTAGTCTCCCTTCTCTCCATCATATTTACCTCCTCAACGCATCTGGAAGAGGCAAAGGGCTGCACTCCTTAGGTCAGAGGCAGATTGCTTTGTACTTGAAACATCTGGTGACTTTATTCTCTCTCTGGCTGTTTTCCCAATCAAATCCTGAAAGCTCCTGACAATCTCTAGCGGGGAATCGAAGTAGACTTTAAAATTTCAAACTTTTTAACCTGAAAGGTAGTAAGTGAAGATTATACAAAAGTCTACAGGTTAAAACACTTCTCTCCCAAAGAAGACCTATGTTCCATAGCTGTATAGTCAAGTGCTTCCACACTCTTGGGCCAGCAGAAATGGATAGCATTTTCTTTGGAACGTCTGCACAGAAATATATCCCCCAGCAGCCTGATAGACCCAGTTCCAAAGAACAGCAGTGGTAGATGTTTCGGAGGATGCCTGTCAGTTAGCTAAGCAATGAAGGCTGAAAAATATTTCCAACTTGAAACTTCGATTCATCTCTATGGAGCTAGAGATGATGTGAGTGTTCACACAGCAGTGTGAGAGTTCTGCAAACAGGTCAGACCAGCACAGACAGAAACCACACCTAAGTTCTGCAATGACACTGGAAGGACTGTCCTGTCTCTGCCTTTGCTGCAATACAAATCTGGCAGTGCTTTAGGGAGAGCTGGCAAAAACATTGCAAGAGGAAGCAACAATCCCTAACAAACAGTTGTATTTAATGGGGAAATTCACAGTGAAGATGAATGTAACAAATCAGCAGGTTTTATTTTATTTTATTTTTTTTTTTTAGTTGATACATCTGCTCTTTCTTTCTTTTTAAATCATCTTGGTGGGAGATGGGTATTTCTCCAACAGAAAATTACATCCATCCAAAGAAACTGCTGTAAGCATTTGGGTCCTGTAAGAGTGACCTGGAGCCTGCTGTAAGCAAAGATCCGAACATACAGTGATGGAGCCACTTCATTTCAGCTCCTGTGTTTTTTGGGGGTACTAAAATCATACCCCACGAGGGGCTTAGGACCAAAACACTGCCACAGAGCCCACTGAGACATGGTCTCTCCTACTCTCCTCTCCAGGTGCTGTTTGCAAGCATGGCTACACATGATGGAGAGCAGTTTTGGAAGCAGAGGGAGAGTGTCTGTAGCCTGTTCTGGAGGGTCACAGGAGATGGAGAATCACATAGAGGAAAGGAATTTTCCCCTCTAGCTCCGAGCAAAACAAGGTGTTGGGAATTGGTGACTCAGGTTGTGATTCATGCTTGGGTCTCCTCTTGTTTCTGGAGCAGCGTGCTGCTGTTAGATGAGGGCAGGGAGTGAAGTCAACAACCTGCCTCTGAACAAACAGAGGGGAAGAGGGGGAAGGAGGAGGAATTGCTCACCGACTGTACAGTGAGCAGCAGGCAGGAAACTCAGAGTGTTTTCTGCTTGTCTTCACCTTGCCCACAGCTCTGACCTGGCTGGTTCCAGCCAAGGGCGTGAGCAAACCTTTGTTCTCAGTTTTCTTGGCATGGGTGAGCAACATGAAAGATTTGTTTGCTTTTCAGATTTGACTACATTGTCGCACTCAAAGAGAAATAATCAAACCTCTGAACTGCAGAAGGGCTCAGGGGGAACTGGTAGGAAAATCAGCTGGCACTGGAGTGGGACTGCCAACCAGCTCACGACACTCAAATCGTGCCAGGGATTTCCACACAGCCCATCAAATCTCACCTTAGTTTCTCTTTGCTTTTCTTGGTTATGTGGTACCCCTTGCTTTCCCTACACTGTAAAAATGTGGGTCAGATGCAGCAGAGCAAGCACTTCTCCTCAGTGCTTGTGGCTGACCACGCTGGGGGTAGGAACTACACTGAATGCTGGCTCCACAGCTCCTCAGACCCCTGCAGTTTAGCTGAAGAGCTTTTCATAACTTACTTTTTTCGGATTAATGTTAAATTCAAACCAGACCTGCACTCCCCATCACAGAAGGGCCAGGGTGATGGCCTTGAGTGTTACAGCAGCACCAAGGGAAAGGCAAGCCTTTATCACAGCCCTGCATCAGGTTGGGCTTGCTTTTGGAAAAGACTGTAAGGTTGGGTAAACACAATGTCTTCAGGCCTGACCACCCATATGTAAATTCTGAACTACGGAGCTGGGATTAAATCACTTGTAAAAAGTGATTCTGCTCTGGTTTTACGCACAGAAAATAATTTTATAGCTGACCCTACTGCACTTAGACCTATAGAGGTACATTGCTTTGCTAAAACGCAGGGTTTGAGTAAGGTTATTCTAGAATAACCAGAACAGATAAGAACGCTTAGCTTAGTACCCAAACAGCTACTAAATACTGAGGAAAATGGGCTCAGGTGCTGCATGAAAGCAGCTCCATTTCTGAAGCTTCCCAGGAGCTATCCTGGACTCGGCCAGTTTGATTTCCATTTACAGACACCCAGGGCTCAGGCCACTCGCTCTTGCCAGTGGTTTGCCATCCCTTTATGAGAAAAGAGTAGAATTTATGGTTTCAGGAGCCTTTTGTGCAGAGTGCTGCCATCTTATGGCTACTCTGCTACTCTGGAGTAGAAAAATTAGTACTCTCAAACTCGTGGGAAAAAGGTGATAGTGAGAGTCCGATTACCTTTTAGCAATATTTTGCTTTGTGACTTATATAAAAACCTTTGAAGATATTCACATCTTTGTAAAACAATTTATTCACTTATGTTATAATAGAATTGTAATTTTGTTTGCATCCTTCTATCAAATTCCATCTCTCACATTAAACAGAACATTACTTCCATTATCTCTGTTATAAGCTCAGTTACAAGCTTCTGAAATGTCAGAAATCATTTGCAATATCTTTGTCAGTGTAAATTATTACTGTATTTTATAAATATTGCCTTATTCTTATGTGCTTCTTCTGAAAGCAGGAAGGAAATTTAAACCAACAGTGTCTGCTCACATGGAAACAGGAATATTGGAAAAACAGTATTGTACAGAATGATTAGTGCTTGTACAATTCAAAGTTCTGGTCAGAACTGTCAATATTATATATATCTAATAAACCCTTGCAAAACTAGGAATATGTAAATAGAGCCACCTCTAAATAAAAATAAAATCAAACTAAATGAATTCCAAGTATTTTGCTGAGCAATACCAAAAGAATAAGGCAGAGAAAATTTTCTCTAATGATGTTTTCCAAGAGTTCAAAATGATTAATCATGTAAATACTGTCAATAATATTAGATCCACTGATATCTTATGCTTCTTATCTCATATGTTTGTTGTGCTTTAGTTTGACGCTTAGCACAGAGATCTGTCAAAATTTTAAACCAATCTTTAAAAAAAGCTAGTTCTTAACATTTTGTAGCATGTTGATACAACACATGCCATAGAGTCATGCTTTATATCTGGACCAATAAATTAAGAGAAATTTCAAAAAATACTACTGCCACAGTAATAAAAAGCAGAGGGCACAACACTGCAAAGGATCTTATAGATACTGAAGATGTGTCCTTTCACCTTACACAGCTCTCCTAATAAACTTATCCATCATAAGTCTTGTCAGACTGCTTCACTCTGTGGCAGAGAGGCAAGGAGAAAGTGGCTCTACTCACCGTTATGCAAGAGCTACGTGAATTCGTATTATCCGATTTGCAAGCAAATAACTTCCATTTTACTGTGATACCCACACCTACAGTGGTTTATCCCTGTCACTCTTACTAGAAGGCTGTTTCAGAGGCTTCACTCTTCTCATGGCTGGAAACCACCTCAGCTCCAGCCTGGATGGACTAACTTTCAATATATATCCATTTATTTTAATGACAACATTGTCTGGCAACTTAAATAGCTTCTTTCCTCCCTAGTATTTGCCCTGCCCTTCTTTCCCCTCCCCTTGATGTATTTATAGAGAGCAATTGTATATCCCTCATTCTTTGTTTTGTCCAGTACTAATTTTCTGCATTTCTTTCAATGCCCTTTTCTAATTATGGCTGACAGACTGTTCTCAGTACCCAGAGGAGCTTTGACCAGAGGAGCCTCCTACGATGGTGTTTGTACTCAGGTATCCCTTCTTTAAGTCTCCTACATGATATCTAAGGAGGATAATTTTTGCCTTTCCCATGGCTCCACCCCAGTTCTCTCAGGATCCTTCTACGACTGACCAAGACATTATGGTCTTCCCCTTACCCGACCAACTTGCCACAATTTACAACAGAAATCATTTCTACCTCAGTCTGGGTGTGATCCAGCACTTGCACTATTAATTTCTACCCCACACCTCCAGCTCTCTGTTCCTCCACAATGTAACCAATATTTTTCTCATCTGACTACACCACTTTTAGCAGCAATGGAAGTGTTAATGCTTTGAAGGACTAGATGAAACAGTGATGCTTGGAAACCTCTACTCAACCTTAAGGCAGCCCAGTAATTCCTTTTCCAGAGCAGATGGCACCATACAAACTTTTCCCCAGGCCTAATACATTGTATTAAACATTTGTTGTTTATTTTCTCTATTTTATCTTCACTCTATTGTTCATTATTTCTTTCAAAATGTATACAAAATCTCCAGATTACTAAGGTTAATTAATGAAGCTGTAGGTGTGAGTTCACTTTTTCCTCTGCTCTTTCTCTCTCCTTTGTTTTGGGAGATCTTTAAAGGAAAACTTCATCCCGTACCTGAAATTTAATTTTTGTTCTTTGAGCAATTTAGGATGGATAACAAACACCACTTCACTATGGGCCCACTACACCTTGTTTACAAATTTTCAAGTTTGTAAATGTTAGCTCTTATTTCTACAGATTCTTCCATTTTTCTCCACGATCTGCACCATCATCTTTACAGAAAAGAAGAAAGAGGATTTGTTTGGTTTGGCCAGTATCTACCCAGTCTTTAATCTCTACCAGAGAGAGTACTTGCCACGTACCAGATTCCCTTTTATTTGTGTGGTAGAAGAAACTTTCAGTCTTTCAAATATTGCTACAGATGGTATGTCTGTAAACTTGACAGATCTGACTGCACCCTCTGCTTCCAGGTTCCCAAAATATCATTTCCACTGATTATCTGGTATAGTGGGGACTTTCTCTCTCTTTGCTAACTTCTAACATTTTTATTCCTTTTTAAAGGATCTGTAAGGTGCTAGCACTCTTCATTCTCTGCTTACAGTACAAATTACAGATTTTTAAATTATTATTTAAATTAAAGAAATTCTAATAGTTTTGGAGCCTTCATCCAATTAACATCACTAACTAATTTCTTTAGGTACTATACTTCACAGGGACAAATTTTGAGAAACTAACAGGGCTATTCTTGTTCATTCTTTCATTTATTTTCAATTTAATCAAGTTGGGATAACTTTAGCTAGGTTATTTTCTACAACCAGCTGCTCTATGTCATCACTACCTAACAAAGATCCCCTAGAATAGCATCATGGTAGTCCAGTGACTGCTTGCTGATGAAATCTGCCGGCTATTACACCCTGGAATAACTGGCTCTACTGTTATCAGCAACATTTGCTTTACACTCTATTTCTGACAAGTTAAAATCTCCTACAATGAGACAATGCTTGGGAGCTTCTCTTTCATGCTTGTAGTCATCTGAATGCGACCTGTCTGTCCCGTGTTGTTCCTTAGTGGCCCTCCAGAAGACCTTCAGTGTGACAGATTCCATTCTGCCCATGCCACCCCTCTGCCTCTGTAGGCAGCTCCACTGCTACTGAGGGATGTCTCTGTGCTACTGGTTTTATTTCTAGTTTTCTTAAAAGACTATGCATTAGTTTAAGTTCATTTCAGTCATAGGTCACCCATCCACCATCCTTCACTATTCTTGGAAGATTTGGGGTGATCTTGGATGCTGCAGCTCTAGCCTGTGTTTGCAGTTTTTGTACACAAATATCTCGGCTCATTTTCTGTGACAGTTTGCAATTTTTTTTTAAGTATCACATCCCTTTTATTCCTAACACCCAGGCCACACACACCACGTTCCCACCCGTGTCAGTGCTGATGTTGCCTGTCCGTTTTTCTCCCATCTGATATTTCTTTCTCCCTAACTCATTCACCACGTTCTGCTTTCCAGAACCAGGCATCAAAATACCTACAAGTGTCCCCCAACATCCTCTCCTATTTCTTAGAGTTCTTTTACTGATTATACTTATACATAAATATATATATATATGTTGTTATCATCTATTGTTTTTGGTAGCATGCTACATGACCTAACCCTTATACTGTATTGATACCAGTTATAGCAATCTTGGTTCCAGAAAATCAATGCCAAGTTTGCTCCAACAGAATTCATCTAGTTTGTGTGAAAAATCCTCCTTCTACTCAAAAGCTAAATTCCTTACAACACTCCTCAGGACACTAATTCTTGAGACATCTGCTGCTCTTTATTATCCTGCATGCTTCAACACACCCTCTTCAGGAATGAAACCCTGCAGTGGGAGCTTTTCCTTCAGGACAAACCTACTCAGACAGATTTCCTCTGGTTTTTGTTCTTTCCAGTGCTCATTCCTTCGATCTTTTATCCTGCAATGTGAGCTGGTACAGTTATATTTCATCCCAGAAATGATTGCACTGCCAGCGGCACTAAAATGGCTTCTGTTTTATAAATGGAATAAATAATAAACTGCATGCACATACTTGTGTGTGTATTTGCCTGGAATACAATCATTTTAGCTTAAAACTATGCTCTAACAGTACTGCTGAACTTATATTTATGAGGCAGTTTTAAAATAGTTTCTGTTAAAATAAGTGTCTTTTTTTTGCATGAAAGAGCTAAAATGAAAGCTTGAATATACTTTTGAACTTGAGTAGCTTTGTGAAATGTCTCATCAGTTCTCCTGGAGATATTTTAGTCATTGGGAGTTAATCATTACCTGAAATTATGGGAAAAACCTATTCAAAGCCAGTCTACCATGCAGTGTTGTGTGAGGGAAGAAATGCAGACACTGACTCACAGCTGTCAGTTATTTATTCAGTCAGTTATGATGTGATTCTTTCCAACATTATGTTTCTTTTGATCTACAGTAAGATACTGATCTGGTGGATGAGACTTTCCCAGAGTAGGACCCTGCCTACCCTAATCAATAGAGACATTTGAGCGGCAAACGACCACAGGAACACTAAAAAATTTTAAAACTGTACGAGAAATATACATAAAGGTAAAGAGATTAATGAGTTATATTAATCTGGAAGAGGCATCTGAATGCCCTCTTAAATCAGAAGAACTGTGCTCAGCAATCTCTGAGAACAACAGAGAAAACCAAGAAAAAATTCAGGCAGGTCAAACACTGGTGTTATGGTTGCTCCCAGGACCATGCCAAGGCAACCCCCAGGGAACAGCAGACACAGGGCTTGGGCTGACACACAGGAGGTGCCTCACTCTGCTCTCTCCATAGACACAGTCAATAGCAGACTGGTTCCTAACTTGGGTGTATCAGACTACACCTTTCTTTCTGTACTACAAAGCCAAGCAAGTTCCTCTCGAGCTCTGTAGTGTATCAGCTTTCTTGCATGTAGGGAAAACAGAAACAACTTCTTCTGCCTGTGTCATGTTAACATGAAGATTAGACAGGATGGGTATATCGACGTAACAGCCAAAAATCATGGTAAAAAATTGAATTTAGATTATCTAACTAATAGTGTCGGCACTTGAGGAAAGTGTGTATTTGTCACGTTCTCATGATGTCATAATTTCCTGTTTAATTTTGTGAAATTTGATCAATATTCATGGTTTTAAGCATACAGAGAAGTAAACAAAACCATTGTAGTTATTTATTCAGACTGTGCTGACACACAGCTATTCATGATGCCTGTGCATCACATTACTGATAAAAGCATTCATTTTTACTGTCTCCTTCATCATCAGTTTGCTCAAGGGGAGTAATAAAGCCTATTTTTCCTTCATCCTGAACTGATGTTTATGTTCTCAAGCATTACCATCTGATTTGTCCTGGCCACTTTAAAAGGAGCATTTTTCTTTTTTTCCCCTGCTGCTTCAAAATCCCCTCTTAAGTTTATTTGCTCTGCTTGTGGGTTGGGCAATGACAGTTTGATTTAGCTCATCTTTCTGAACTTGCATATCAATGAATCTTTCAAGACTTGGCCTTTCACTTATATTCTTCTAAGTTCATGGTTTTTATGGTTTATCATTTTCTTCATGAACCTGGTATTGTGCTTCTTCTATTGTTATAGTGAAGCTTAAGGAAGACTTAAGCTTAAGACTTAAGACTCCTCAGAAGTAATTTCTCCCTTCTTACAACCAGAACCAGTCCAGGCTCAGGGTCACACAAAACATCACAAGCTCCAACCTGGGCAGCCTTCCTGGCTGAGGAAATTCCTCAGTGCAACTCTCGTGGCAGAAATCTGACAATCTCAATCTGTTTACAATGTTTATTAATACTCTGGATAACGACACAGGCACCACAGAGGCCTTGACTCTATTCCACAAGAATGGCAGGTAAATATTGCCAGAAGAATAACAGTCCACTGTCAGAAGCAGGGGATTTCCGAATTTGAGCCTGAAAGTCTTGGTGGAGGACAGCCAAGCACAAGAGATGTGGAAGCCAGAAAAGGGTCAGAGAGGATGCAAAGCTTGGTGAAGCCGATTTTAAACCATTTGAGGTATTGGCTGCGGTTTTAATATCTGCTGCTGTTGGATGAGATTAATTGCTGCTAGCATGGTTCTCAAGATGGGAAGAAGCATCTTCTAGGGGTGCTAAGGTTCATCATTCCAAGCAGGTTTTGTGCCCCAGGGAGAAACAGCAGCATTTGCATTTTCTACCCCCGGACAGTTCCGCTAAGGGAAGAAAAAACAATCTCTCCATGACCCTCATAATACACCTCTGCAGGCACAGCCAGAAGGCTTTATCATACAAGTGCCATTCCTAAGTAGTCTGGCAGAGCCTCATTTCAGGGGCAGCTAGTGCTAAATAAAACCTCATTTGGACCAGGCTCTACCTCCCACACAAGTGGCCTGCTGAAGGCTGAGGATTGCCTTACCATCCTTCAGGCTGTCTGGGTGCCAGCAATGGGAAACAAACCCTAAGGAGAAGCCTTTCTCCAGGTTCACAACTCTGTACCCCAGGAAAAGGATGAGATCCACTGCCAGAGCACTACTACTCCAGTTCTGCTCTGCTAAACTCACCCCACCTTCTTTGGGTGCCACTGGAAAAAAGTACTGAGTACAGAAAATCAGATGCATTTGTGTTTTCTTATGTATAGGATACCAGAGAGCAAGACAAATCAGAGTTTTGAATACCATTGAGATGTTGATGAGGTCACAGACGTCTGATATAAGAGGCATATTCCTATCTTCCTAAATTTTCAAAAAGAAATATTGTTAATGACAGGACTGACATCTCATGCATTTCCCCCAGCTCCTTCACTCCTAACTGATAGCATGAATTTTTAATTAAAACTTTAGCAGAGTAGATCAGGACTACTGTATCATTTTCTCTTCAAGGCGTGCTTCAGCAAGCTGATGCAGATTGCTTGGTTGATGAGATGTATCGATATTATAAGGCACCGTGTGTCAGGCCAAACACATTAAAGGCTGTGTTAAATTTTAACATAGGTCATGAATCACTTAAACTAATTCAGCCAACCAGAATTAATATGAAAAGTATGAGTAACAAGGGGCTGGTTTTTGTTTTGGTTTTATATAAGCAGGAGGATGAGGCACCCGAGCAAAGATTTGACAACAACTATAACTTGGCTCATGTAGGAATGGTTCAGACATTTGGATCACAATGCAGAAAGATCTACATTTGCATTTTGTTGAAAACCTCATTATAGCTTTTTGAGAATTAAAATGTTGACAACTTGATTTGGGGGAGACTTTTAAGACCATTAACTCTGCTATGAAATAATAAACAATTTATATGAAACAAAACATTTTTAAAATAAGTTTTCCCTGACATCTCCTGAAGAGAACAGGAAATGTTTAAAGTGAATGCTGCCTTAATTAGTTTTTCTGTTTTTCACCATTTACTGGCATTGTTAGCTAAATTTTCTTACAAAGGTGTTCAACTGTAAAGTTATTTCGGGTTAGATCACAAACATAGTCACTAAAGTGCATTGAATAGTCTTTGACTTTACTTGCACTGATAATGACTGTATGCCCTACACAGCATGACAAGTATTTACATGATCTTACATACTTTGAGCAATATGTCATCATGATTCGTCATTCTTTATTTCTCTTTATTTTTGCTGATTTTGCTTCTTTTATAGCTCACCTCTGTCTAGACCAACACACAACTCTTTATAAACACAAGCTTAATCATACCTTGACACACAAGCTCAGCTGGGCAAAGAGGGGATGTTTTCATGAGATTAACAGTTTGCCTTTCTATTTCAGTAGCATGGAAATCCTTTGTTCTCTGAAAAAAAACTTTCTTTTTTTTTCCTCCTTGTAGGATGTGCATTGGTGAAGCATCTGGCAATGACGTTCACTATAATTAAAAGCACTTGCTGCAATAAGGTTGCCCATTCACTTTCTGCACATTTTTGGTAAGCATGTGGTATCTCGGAACCTGTGCCTGTCACTGGGGACACTGAGCACTCAGAGCTCCACAGCTCTGCCAGAAGGAAAAGGATCGTTTTTTGGCATCGGGAATAGCAGTAGCTCCAGAGTGAAAGCCCATTGTTCGGAAGTGGCACAATCATCAGAGATGGTGGCACAGCAAAAGAAGCGCTGAGAGCACTGCAACCAGAGACGCAAGTAACAGGTCTATTCATAGCCCTGCTTTTCCCCAGGGGATGGCGTCTTGCGAGTGACTTCATTAACTGCTGACAGCAGACAGACTGCGCCGCGCTGGGAGCGAAAGGGAAACACTCATCAGATGGCCCCAGCCACAACTGAGGAAACGCACAGAAGAGATAACTGGCAAGCGTGGTGCTTTCCTCGCTGTTCAGAAGAAGTTAGTCACATCCCTGAATGCAGTGCTTGTCTCTTTTCTTTCAGCAGGGCTATCTTCTTGTGTGCAGGGTTGCTCTGCACAAAGGGTGCTGCTGTCGATTCAACGCACCCTTGGAATCTGCCCAGGCTGTGGGAGATGGCATCTGAATTCCAGATTGGTTGCTAATTGTAAGAAAACCCCCCAAATATCTTGGCATTTTTTCCTTTTAATAGTGGGAAGAAGACACCCATCAAGCCTTGTTACCTGTCATTCAAACCCTTGCTGTGTTTGACCTCTTGCACTGTGTGCAATAGAACTTCCCTCACTCCGTGGCCAGCAGGATGTGTGTTCACTTTGGTGTCTCCAACACATTTACTCACAGAACAGGGTCACACAGCCCAAATTACCTGGATCCTTAAAACCAGGGATCCTCACTCAGTCCACAAGATTGAAAACATCCATCCTTACTGAATCAGATGAGGTTGTTTGCCTGCCAGTGCTCTCCACATGCAAAAGGTCTTACTAACAGCTAAAGACTGAAGCACAAGGCTTTCTACACACAGATACTTCCTCCTTTGCTCCAAAAATTTACAGAAGAATGTGTTGCCTTACCTGCCACTCCCCAGGGCACTTGTGCATTTCTCGTTTGCAGAGCAGACTCTCCAGCACTGCAGACATCCTTGCGCCGCAGCCCAGCTTTCTGCAGGATCACAGAGAGCTTCTCTTTTCCCACATGGAAGCTGCCTTGCTTCTTACCAGCCCTGACGCCAAGCCTCTGTTTTAAAAGCACACCACCATCCTGCTCCTTCGAACTTCAGTTTTCTCTGTGGATTCTCCAGGCTCACCAAGAGTCTGTGTTTCAAACATTAATACTTTGATTATTGGCTTTCTTTAGCAGATTTTCTACTCTCCAAACCCTATCTCCTATAGAAAGTCTGACAAAAACTGGCCTAAAATTCCATTAGTCAAAGTCCTGTTCTCTCCAGAGGAAACACTGCTGGTCCTTCACAACCAAGCAGACTATTTATAGGAATGGTGACAGTGTGTCTAACCCCACAGTACAATAAGAATGAGGCAGTCCAGAGAAGACAGGATGATAGAGGCTGTTCATAAAATCAAAACTGGAATTCATGTTCTGTACGTCAATAGGGATTTAAGCAACCGCTTGCTTTCCCCCTTCCAGAGGGAAGAAATAAAGGCCCTCTTAGCACAGGGACACACAACACATTGTCACTGGAATAATTAATCCATTATTTTAGAGAGTGATGTTGAAGTTTTGTATCTGTTACAATCCTAATCTCCCCTTTTTCTGCAATGCAGTGCTTTCACCTCGCATGCACCCGCTTTCACACTTCCCAAAGGAGCTTCGTCCTCATAAACTGCATTGCATGTTCATCTTAATAGACTTAAAACCAGGTTCTTTGATCTGAGCAGCAAAATACAATTAGTTTGGGATAGAGAACAGAGGAATCCCAGACAAGCCCCAGACAAAAGCAGAAATGGCAGAGAGGCAGAATTACCTTAGGGAATGCACAAGGAAGCATCAGTGCCAGCTGGGTTGCATATCAGAACAGCAAACAGCTGTAACACTCTCTTCTAAGGTACTGGGTGGGAAGCCAGGCATAAAGAGCAGAGGCATCCCAGTGTACAGATCACTTCCCTGGGCAGTAGTTAAGGAGCTGTAAGAAAAGAGAAAAGACATGAAAAACAGGCAGAGATGAGATGAGGATCTAATGTTGGCTTAGGAATGCACCAAGTTGAGAATTAGAAAAACCTGTGAAGAGGCAGGGAAAGGACATTACTTGGAGTGGGGCTGGAAGGTGCAGTGCTGGGGGCACCCTACAGTGGCACAGTGGGCTCAGCAGCCCACCAGCCCCTTCCCCATGGCCAGGCTGCCCTGATACAGGGGCAGACCCCAGGGGTCATAGCTGAGGACCCCTCACCACCAGTACTGCCATGTTTCCCCCTACCTACAGTAATAAATAAAGCCCCCACCTCATCTCTGCAAGACCCAGGTGGGAAGATAACCAGCTCATGTTCCACCCCGTCTCATCACGCCTGCGGCACAGCCCTTTGGGCTCATGCACATAGGTGGGGAGGCAACTGGCACCCTGTGCTGACTCTCCCTGTGTTGAAGACCTGTGGGATGTGCTGCCATGGAATTGGCACCCTGTACTGTCCTCCCCCCACTCCTGCCTACAAAGAAATGAAGCCCCTTAGCAAACTTCACCTCCTTTGTGCCTGTAGGTGACTCCCACCAGTGAGCTGGTGGCATCTGGGGGGTCCCTCAGAATCTGGGTGATCTCAGATGCTGCAGGGCATCCCCACAAAGCTCTGTCACACTCCAGCTCTGCTCAGCCTGTCCCTGTCCTGAGCCACCCTCAGATGGGGCCTGGTGAGCTGGTGAGCAATGTAGCACTCAGGGAGGACCATGTCTGGAGAACAGAGCCCAGGGAGGGAAGTTTGTGGGGACTGATGGAGTTGGCTTCTTTATTGTCAGTGTCACCCACAACTGCATTTCCTTTCTCCCAGAAAGTTGTCTCGGGCCAGAGATGGCTCCATGTTCAGTCCAGCCAGTGCTGGGGTGTGAAAAGACAGTGGTGGAAGGCAATTTCCTGCAAGAGCATCTGAGCTGCAAAGGTGATTCAGAGGGGAGGAAGGAGAACAAATGACAATCAAAAGAGCTTCAGGGAGCTGGGCATGGACCCAGAGTGGAATTAAAAGGCAAAGAAGTAAGGTCAGAGTAGGAGAAGTAGGTTATACTGTAAGAGAAGGGTCCCCTAGAACTGGATGGAAAAACTCACAGACCACAAAGTTTGCTCTGAAGGAGCAGTGACACTTCTGGCCCCCATATAAACCCACATCATGGCTTTTCACTGATAAGTCCCTGGAAGCTAATTAGGACCTAAAGTTGTAAATTGGCAGTTGATTATGAGGCCAGAAGTGCCTGGAGAACATGGACATGGCAAGAAAGCCCAACATACTCCACCAGCCAGGACCTGTGCGGGGTAGGCAGCACCTCCCTGCCCTCCCCATTGCTGGCTCCCTGTCAGGTACAGTGAGACATAAATTGCCTTGGCAAGCTGAGTCTGGTGCATGGAGTCACCGAGCAGCACGTCGGTGATGTGCCGAAAGCTGCTCACAGCAGCTGGGGAGCACGAGGGGAGGGGAGGCTGAGCATGGTGAGGGGGCTGAGCTGTCCTGACAGCAGCAGGTGAGAGCCAGCAGATCAGCAGCAGCAGAGATCTCCCTGCCCTCTCACAAACCCAGCAGCCCAGCCCGTGTGCCGACACACATTTACAGATATGTACATAATGCTAATCAGAAAGAACCTCTTCCTGAGCTTTTAACCTTAATATGGCCCTAGGTCTGTGACAGACTAGGGAATTCTATTACACACCTTTAAAAATGGAATTTAAATAGCCACAGAATGACTTGCTAATAGTAAATGGCAATAAAACTTCTCTACCAAATTTTAAAAATCACATGAAAAGAGAAAGACAAAACTCTCCCCCATTGTGCTTGCCTACCACACATTGTGCTTGTCTTCCAAAAGACATGGCTGGATTTTGGCCTTGATACCTGGAGGAATATATTGCTAATAACTAGAACTGAATTCATACTTAGATATGTACTCCAGGGAAAACTATTACCCAGGTTGTCTGCAGTGGTAGCAAGTCATCACCATAATTTTTTTTTCTTCGTACAGGCACAGAATTAAAAGATCAATTTCCTTCTTAAATAAAGATCTGAGGCTGGATTAATCCCACACATAATTCTGTAATTTCAGATCCTCTCGATTGATTATTTCTTCAGTAATCCCTAAGGATCGAGAGTGGAAAATTTGAAGGGAAAGAGGATGTTTGTTAAACACAGCTACGTATGCCTTAATGCACAAACAATAAGTAAGACCAGAAAATATTTTTCCTGTAATAAAATGCAGACTCCCTTAATCCCCAGAAATTCACTGTTTTTCTTCAGAGCAAAGATTTATTGGTAATATACACTTCCCTGAACTAGGTAAAACTCACAGCTGCTAGAACAGTGGTGGTAAACCAGAGGACCAAACATGAAATGAACAAAATTACATGTAAAATTATTTTTGAGAGGCTCAGTGAAATCAAATGCCGTCATTGCTTAAGACAATCCACCTCACTGACTGCACTAAATTTGCCTGATACCTCCCTGAGAGCAAAAAATGCAGCTGCCTGGCGTAAAACATGGAGATACAGAAACCAAACAAACTCCCATGTGAGAACTTCATCGAAGCGGGGAGAATAAACTCCTTTATACTCCTGTTATGCAAAATTAAGTAATAGAAGTACCTGAATATTTTATAGGACAAATTCTTTTGAGATACATTTATTCAAGATGGCCAAACCCCTCAGGCCTGTGTTCTTGAAGATATTTACTTAATCTGTGGTTAAACCTTTTGGTCAGACAAGTGCTAAGTCATATCACTTTACATCCTGAAGGACAAATATTGCCTTTACTTGATTTGTAGAGATAAAAGACGCTGGAGGTAGTGATGGAAGCAGTTTATGTGTTTTACTTCTATTGCAGTGCTGCTTCAATCAGAAACAGAACTCTGTGGTAGAAATTGCACAAATATCATACATATAGATACAACTTATACCCTGAAATTCAACTCAGGCGAATTAATTCCACAGCAGCAGAGGTAAATTTTGCACAGAAGTTGCTAGAGAGGAGGGATGTCAGTGGGGATGGACTCAGAGCACAATGCAATCTGTAAGTAAAGAGCACCTGAAGAGTGTATGGACTGGGGAGGGACTTTGTGAGGCTACAGGAGAGGACGAGCTTTGCCTCTGCTCTTGGGTAAGGGGACTGCTGAGTGCCGTGCTGGGGAGAAACACAGGCACCACTCAGGGTCTGCCCCAGACCAAGCACAGGGTCAGAAATCCCTTTTCAGAACAGAACTGAATAGTAAATACCTGAGTGTTATTCTATCGGTCATAAGCCTGAGTGGAACGAAATGTAATGTAGTGCTAACAATCTCAAAGCATCAATAAGGAAAATTTAGATCAGAATATGATTTTCATAATTAATACAAAAGGTAACTATTGTACCATGGAATAAATGGTTACAGGTGTTGTGTAGGACTGAATCATTAACAACACCACAGATCATTTCACTACAATGCTACAATTGCTTTTTTTAAAAACATTCTTAATGCAGTAAAACATCTGAATAAACCAGAATGAGCATTATTGTTATTATTATTATTTATTAGGCTGCATAAATGAATACTAGTGTTTAAAAAAATCGAAGATATTAAAGTCATGAATAGCAGAGCAACCCTGACAAAACAGCTAAACTTCAAACAAACTATTTTCATAGCCAAATCAATTACTGAAAAACCTTACAAGGTAAAGGATATACCACTAAACCTTTCATGTTATTTACACAAATTATGAAAATAAATGAGTATTAACAAATTTGTCTCTATTTCATGATGAATTGTATTCTCTTTTGCAGCCGGCCTCATATTTCATCAAGAAATTTGTTGGAAACACAGGGAAATTGTTTGAAAATATTTTTTTAATTCATCACTTGAACATACTTTTTAATATTATTAGCTGCGAATTAGAGTGGTAATAGGAACAGACCTAGGATATGAGCTCTGAAGCCTATAATGATGCATTGGACTACTTACCATTCAGGACAGACCTTTCAATTCAGAAAGTGCTGAATGCATTATCAGGCCCATTGTCCAGAACCTCTGCCAGACATATCATTTGTCTCTATTGTGGTAATAAAGAGATTCCTGGCATTCTGGTATTAAGAAACCAGAAGTAATATATTAGTTTTACTTTACCTCTGCTACTTAATAACAGGCACATACAATAGAGCACACAGTTTAGAGGACTATGAAGGTAGAATCCTATTGAATGACAGACTGTCTGGTTGATTTACATGAAATACCAAGTGCTCGTACGAGAAAAGGTTAAAATTAGATTGACGAGCAAATGTGCTACCAGACTGCTGGCTGACAAATGGCAAAGTTATGCCAACGTATTACTTATTCTGGAGGCGCCCAAGAAGCAAGCAGGAGGATAGTAATTCATGTGCTAAAATATATTCACATTTAGCATAAACAAAGAGTCCTCAGGGTCCGCAACAGGAACATATTAGCTACATGTAATTTATGCCAACCAGTAAGTCAGTGGAATAATTTCATTATTAGATATGGAATTTGAATGACTTGTATTTTCTTAAGTCAAGAGTGGGCTGCTCTACTGTCATTTAAATTATTTCAGAATAATGCTCTGATGAATGACTACATTGTTCTTCCAATAAATTGAGTCTTGTGTTACATCCTCCTTCCTGCTACCAGCCACACAATAGAAATACAGATTAGTCATGTAGCTTTTCACAGTGGCTCTTGGATTATAGTCTGGCTGCTTCTTGGTCACCATAAAGAGCAGACTAATTCAGTAGTGGTGACTCCTTTCCCTTTCTTTTCCTTTCAGGAAGTTCTGCTGAGATCTATGCAGCCATCGGCACTGAAATTTGTTCCCTAAAAGGTGTGAACTAAGGAAAAATTTTGACTTGTCCAAATAAAGGCAGTTTGAGCCTTAAAATTCAGCAGCGAAGATGCATCACAAACTGACCTTCATGCTCTGGGCATGTCTCCAGGTCTGGAAGTAAAGTTTTATGATTCCACGGGTACAAAAATCAATCCATCAGAGATATGGGGCACCTCTGCAAGCACCAACTTTAATGAATAGAAGCTGGATTTTGTTGATAATGGGTAACAACCAGTCAGATGTGTCTCAATTTTGTCTATGAACTAAAAACAACATTCTGAAAGAGATGGAAACAAATTATTGATGCCTGCTCCTTTGAAACTCATTTTACACACTTAACTAATTATGCTTTGAAAAGCCTTTACTGGTATAAAGTGGACAATGCAAAAACTGTATCTTTCTCGCTTAGCAGCCAATGGCAATTCTGCAGTTTACTCCTGAGGAATTACAGGTTGGCTATAAAGTGAGTTTTTCAACATGTGAACGTGAATTTAGAAGGAATTTACAGAGCAGACAATATAGGCTTGAACCTGCTCTTCATTGGAATAACTTTTTTATATTTTGTTAATATGAAATTTCATTAGCATTAGCACTAAAGCTTTAACAGTGCCAAACCCATTTGCCAACCTGTTTCCTTAGGGAAAAGTGTTCTTATTTGCTTTCCAATAGCCATGACAGACAGCAAGTTAGGGGAGGGAGTTAATTGTCCCCATTAGTCATCACCTTGTCAGGATGACTGGCAGTCAGTAGCCTTCAGGCTTGCTTGAAAAGCTAAAGCCAGTTGAGATCTTCTTAAGTCTGGACTGGAGAGACACCTCTGGACCTGCTGCCCCTCAGTGACACCTGAAAAGCTGGTCCAATATTTTATGCCAGGTCTTTAATATGTTTGTTAGTTCTTCTTCTTCCAAAACTCCTGTCAAGTAACAGAGGAGGGGAACAAAAGGGAATTCAAGGTTTGAACCCCATCAGGTTCTCTTTCTAGCCTCCTCCTCCTCCTGCAATATTATTCTTGCAAGTCACTGATAACCAATGATATGCAGGAACAATTTGTTACTATCTAAAATAATCCACTAGAGTGCAAAGTAGTCTATAAAAAGAGTAGCCATTTCTGGAAAAATATCTGCTTTAAAGCTATGATCTATTAAATGGAGTTTACCACCAGAGCCTTCAGGAGTAGCTGTTGGAAGTAGTTATTAAAGGAGGTATTAGGCTAGATTCAGATCCTGTGCAAACAGTTGTAGCTCCCGCGAGTACGATCACACTGACAGGCTGGTTTCAGTCCTTTAGGCAAGAGAGAGGCAAAAAAGTGAGAGACGCTAGCAGAGCATCTGCTAGTTAGATCAAAAAAAGTCTGTCTTGTTGGCAGAGCTATTGTCCTTTGGTCACACCAATCCTAATTTGAGTCCTGCTTGCAGCAGCATATAAAACCTGTGACAAACATAGTCATGCTGACATTGAGCTGGATGCCAAAAGAAGATCATCACAAGTACTTGAGACTGCAAAGAAAAAAACCCCAAAACCCAAACCAAAACAAAAGAAAAAATCCAAACAAGCCACACACAGGGAAGGAAAGCTTTCGGGTCTGAAATTGGGGGGGGGTCGGGGGGAGAAGGCAGAAATCTTGCCTTTTCCTCCCCAAACCTCATTCAACACAAAAAAAAAATCCTCAAAAATTGCAAACACATGCCTGGATCAGATGTTTTTCCAGAAACTCAAGTCTGTGTCTGTGCACTGTTTAGCCTAAAGCTAGGGTGTATGCAAAACAGAGAAATACTTTATATTTCCAGACTTACAGTATTTTGATTCATGACTGTCTGTGAACTCTCCTACTTGTTCTGATTGCTCTTTGGGTCTTTCATTGTGCCTGATACAGCAGTCCGGCCTGGTCCAGAAGTGAATCATCTAATTACTTTGAAGACTGACAAAACCCCTGGCAGAGATTAACAGATGCTTCTTGTAGTCCACATCTGAGAGCAAGTCTGTGCAGGTCAGAGCCACTGGCCAGGCCTCAGGCACCGGTGATGAAGGCCAAGGCTGTGTCCAGCAGAACCAGAGGGGAACACAATAGTCTGAAACACATCGGCAACTCTGACCAAACACATCTCTCTGACCAAAAGGGCTCTGGCAAAAAGCTTCTGAGATCTGAAGCACAAACATCCTCTGCAGGTCATGGTTAATTTATTCATTAGATTAAAGCCATACAGATAGATAGAGACAAGCAGCAAAAATATCTGTTTCTGTGGGCCCCTTCTCCCACTTGCCACATGTGCATTAGTTTTCTGGATTGATATGTAAGAACCCTGTTTAGAGATCACTGAAAGGTTTCCTTGAATGAACTTTGCAAAAAATGAGCTGCCTTTTCTATATCACTTTAAATAGTTAGAATAATTTTGGTTTGTACTACAGATTTTTCATTTAGCCCCCAAGACACCAATTTACTTCCACAGCTTTATCTACTTCCTGAGAAGGTATTTGTTTGTTTTACACTGTGTTTGGAATGAATATGCTTTCAACTGCCATGGCTCTTATAAAGATATAACTATAATAAAACAGATGCTCACAAGAGTATATGAAAATAGACTGGCTTTGAGTTAACAGGAAAAAGGTTTCTAACTCTGGTCTGGGTTGAACCTTTGCAGGCTGCTTGACTTCTCCAGAATTCCCTTGCTGTTTGTCTCCTTTTGTGTTTGTCTGTCACCTACAAGCTACTTACCAATTCTCCCCGATCTTGCACGTAGCACTTGTGTTTCTGGTGACGTTGTGGTTTCTATTAGATTCTTTTTTTTCTCTCCCCTTGCCTGCTGTGCACTGGATGCATCCTTACATGCCTCATCAACCAAAAGAAAATTAGTTTTTATTTTCCCCTAGTAAAGACAACCCTATTGTTATCATAATGAGGACTAAAAACACACTATCAGAAATGTGAGCACTTGCATTGCATTGTGCAAAGGCAGGATGAGATTTTGCTTTTAATAACAGGCAACTATAAGCACTCCATAACGACAGGCTATGAATGGGAGTTTACCTTTTGTGATTATTTCGGCTTATCCCGATGCCCTCTGGTGGCTGCAGCAGGAGCTGTTATTTAAGCTCCTGGGTAAGATCAGCAGCTGTGGGACACTCGGGGGGGGCTCTGCCCTCTCTGTCCCCCCGGCAGCACCGACAGCCAAAGGCGGCAGCAGTGGAGAGAGCCCGAGTCCCGGCTGGCACAGAGCATCCCTCGGAGCCCGGGGCTCTGCACCCCTCACTCACCTCGTGAGTCCAATTAAACAAGGGCAGCTCCAGCGGTTGGCTCTGCTGATGTAGCACAACATTGCTTAGGAAATTAATAGCAGGCTTGAAACAGGGCAGCACCAGGCTTTGCAGGGCTGATCAGCTGATCCCCACTCGGAAGAGATGAGCTGTGCATATGTGGACTGTAATACATACAGAATGGTATGGTTTGTCCTGAATTGTTTCTCCAGAGATGACTGGCTAGTTTCATCTGCAAAATGCTTTTTAGGAGAGGAATTTCTGTAACTGCCTTTTTTTTTTAATAACTGAAATCTGGACTTTCAACACTTTTGTACAAAATTCATCCTAGAATAGAGGGTAAAGCTTGCTGTTTCTAGAGACACCAGAGTCAAGACAGAGCTAGACCACTCTTAATACAAATAGGTTACCTAGAAGCAACTTGAACCCCAAATGTTCCCACTCTCATGCACAAGCTTACTTCCCTACTGCTGGCTTTGTTCCATAACTTCTGCAGCTCAGGGCACAGTGACTTGTTTGAATGCACAAGTGGCAAAAGGCTTTTTGCTGTGTGAAGCCTGAGTTGCTGATGAGCTGCCTTCTTCCCACTCATGTCAGAACCCTCTGCCTACTGGCAGCTGGAACTTGTTGAAGTATGGAAAGTGAGCAGAGCAGGGCTGAAGGAGGTCAGGAGCTGACAGTCCATGCAGCTGCTGACTTCTGGAGCATTTCATTCTACTGAGCTGCACTGGCCTCTCTTAGAACTATTTGAAATCTAGTTTTCATTCTGTTCTGGCAAAGACAGCAACACTTGGAGCTCTCTGAATACCCTTTCTTTCAACTGCATTTGAATGTTTTCCTGACTCAAGGAAGATCTGGAGTATGTCAGCCCTTACTGCAGCCCCTGTCTTGTGCCTCCCTTCCCTCTCCACAGCTCCCTGCGCATGAAGGCCCAACTCTGATCCAGCTCAGCTGTGTAACCTTGCTCAGAGTGCTGGAAAAAAAGCTGTGAGAAAGTCTGGAGAGATAAGAAAGGTAAAATTATAGACAGAGGTAGAGCTAGTGGGACCGGACTGCCAGGAGCTCGAGGGTTTAGGAGGGAAAGCAGCAATGTGGAAAGGGTATAAAATCTAAAGGAAGAGCAAGGCAAGCCAGGAAGCATCAGGTCAGTTAATTTGTTGGGGCAAGGCACAAACACCAGGGGCCCTGACGGAGCTTAGCAGAAGATAGAAATGTGGCAGTGTTGAGGGTCTGCTCCTGGGAGCTGCAGGGACTGACTCTTCTCCTCCTGCCCAGTGTCTGCCTGGCCGGCAAAGCCACTGCTGGTACCTTGCTGGGTGAGCAGACTCATGCTCAGCTCAATGGCTTGTGAAATCCTTTCTTTGCTGAGGGCTGGTCAATAAATAACTGCTTCACGTGCCTAGTTATGTATATTCTGCTTACAGATTATCTTTGAGACTGACTAAAGATACCAGAACAAACTGATGCAAAAACAAGCTGGTAACAAACACCTGTAAATACATTTTTGGGGTTTTTTTTACATTGACTGGAAGGAAAAAGGAAAATTAGCAGTGTTTTCTCATTGGTATGAAAATATTTCCCATTGGGAAAAGGCTGAAGCACACAAAGGAAAAGTAATTTTCTATTTGTACTTGGAAAAAGCTAAAACTATTTACCAAAACATAAAATTTAGTAGTAAGTTTTTTTCTTGGGCTTCTTTGAAATCATTGTTTTATTCCATCAGCCCTAAGTGCTTCACAGACATTGCTTAAAACCATCATCCCAGTGTGAATTTCGGGTGGTTAAAATACTCAGGAAAATTTCTACTGCAGATGACTTCTTCAACATCAGCAGAATGCACATGCAGAAACCATTTTACAAATACTGTTTCCCTTGGTAAGACTTGCATGCGGGGCTCTGGAACAATAATACTATTTATAAAGCTGCCTGAGCAGGTTGACCCGAACACCTGCAGTGTGCATGCGGGAAGTCTTTAGGGTGCCACATACCTTCATTCCTAGAGTTCTCCAAAAATCCCTTTGTATTGCAGTGAAGCTGTCAAAAGAGGTCAGTTTATTCAGCTGAAGGGAGACCAACATAACACAACGGAATTCAGAATACCACTGATGTAGGTACTGAGTGAGGGGATAGTGTTGAAAAAGGCAAGATAACTTAAACAGTTAAAGCTTGCCTGTGGAGAAGCTGGCCTTTCTTCTTGGACATGGAAAAAAAATCCAGTAGTATTTTCCTGTGATACGATTTCTTCTTTACTACACAAGTGGGCTGCACAGATTCTCAGCTGGTAGATGTGGTTAGAGCTGTCCTGAAAAGGAAAGACTGACTCATTCCACATGCAGGCTTTTACACCCTCCCTCTGATCACTGCACTGTAAATCTTTTCTGTTCTGACATCAGCTTGGCTTTTCTTAGTCACTGGAGGAGAAGTTGCCAAACAGAATAGGTTTTGTATATCCTAACCCCTATTCTGGATAGAATTAATGGACCGAGTCTGAAAGCCAAAAGCCTCAGATTTGTTTGGGTTAATCAACGCCAGAATTTGTTGGCAGAGGAAGGATACAGATGATCTTTCACAGCTGAAAGAGTACGTCAGTGTGGCAAGCGTTTGGAAGGTAACATGTCTTAAATGCCACCAAATAACACACTGGCTTTCACAAGAAGACACTGCTGGACAGGATAGATTGAGTCTCTTATTCCAATGCATGTGGAAGTTTGCAAAAAATTTTGGAGTGGTTGACCACAGCAAAAGGAACAAGTGCAGTGAAGTGTGCACAGGAGGAGTAGGAGTACAAACTCATACAAATATTCTGGCACATCAAATGCATTTCTGATATGATGATTCTGTGGAAAATTAGGTGGCACAGTTTCAGTCAATCATCGATTTTGTCTGGTATGGTAGAGGTATAATTTATGCACCATGGCATAAATTAAAGCTAGAAGGGGAGAACAAAACAGCACTTACTAGGTTGTTTGGGTTTTTTTTTTCCCATGAAAAACTATCACACAGTAGTGTTTTAGACTACTCTGACTTATTCTACAACTGTTCTAGCCCAATATATGCCGTCATTAGCAGGGCTCAGTTGCTCAACAGTACTTGGTTATACTGCTTGTTAATGCACTGCTTGCACTTCTCTTGCACCTGCCCAGAGTAGTTAATTTAGAAAATAGAGGAAGATAAAAGATTATGTTCAGTGCCTAAAGAAAGGCTACTTTGTAATCACTAACAACCAGCAAACAGCAGGGTTGGCACATAATCTTGCACAAAACATTTATATTGGTACACAATCATCCTACATTAATCTGATACTTACCCATATTTGTTAAAAGGTAAAAAAATATATTAACAGCAGGTTTGCAAGTAGGGTTCAAAACAGGTTGTATGCAAGAGGATGGTGTCAATGTTTGAACAAACTAGTTGGTAATGAGTTTTATTATATGCAATAAAAGCATATTCCATAAAGACATTGTATTACTGCAGATTGCCTGATAGGAATGATACATACAACCTTATTAGATCAGGCAAAAGGTACTAACCTGAAAAAAGCACTCATTCTTATCAAATACACTAAATGAACTAAGTGGTAATAGTGATAATTAGAAAAGCAAATAGAGAGTAAAAAACACTTCCAACCAGTATTATTCTATTTACATACAGCCTTTGTGTATTCATACTTAATTTTAAAAGAATGCTTATCAATCTGAGATTAATTCAGTATGGTGATGAACATAAATAATATCACAAAATCCTTTTAAAGTTTTCTGTACTCATCTTCTCATGCATTGCATTTGGGTCAGGCAATGTACTGGACCAATATTCAAATGACCCCCAAAATTGTTAAAAGGTATTTTTTTCAGTTACAGGAGTTGAGTGTTTAGTAACACAGTGTGATGGTTTTTTCTCTCCATTAATCACAGAATCACAGAATATGCCAATTTGGACGGGACCCACAAGCATCATCAAGCCCAACTCCCTGCCCTGCACAGGACCATTCCCAAGAGTCACACCATGTGCCCGAGAGCATTGTCTAAAGGCTTCCTGAACTCTGTCAGGCTTGGTGCTGTGACCACTTCCAAGGGAGCCTGTTCCAGTGCCCAGCCACCCTCTGGGTGAAGAAGCTCTTTCCAATATCCAAACTAAACCCCCCCGACACAACTTCAGGCCATTCCCTTGGGTTAATTAGTGCCATCATTGTTGAGGATGTCTTCATTGCATAAGCAACAGTAAATCAAGTTTCCCATCCTCCAGGTGAGTTGCTTTGCCAGCTCCACTGGAAACACATTTATTGTCAATACCTTGCACGAGTGCAGCATGACTGAAAGCTCAGGCTGTGCACTGCCAGCAGCATGCCCCCACCTGCCATCCCCAGCAGGCTGCCTGGCCTGCCCCAGCACCGGCACAGCCCTTGGGATCGCTCACAGCCAGGTGTGCAGTGGAAAGAACTGTCTCCCAGGCTGGAGAGGGCTCTCCAGAGCAGCACAGCCTGGGGTTACCAAGCCTCCCCTCTGCCTATCCAGCTCCTGTAGCAAGGAGCAGGAGCCCTCTGGATCAGCCAGCCCTGCTCTGTGCCGCTGGGGGCACCCCGGAGTGCCCAAGGCTGGACCAGAGCCCCTCTCCTGCCACACACATCAATTCAAAGCCGTGTCAAGACCATGCAGCTGGTAAAGCATTTGGCTGAGGAGACGCAATAGCTTGAATTTTTCCCTCTTGCTTTCCCAATCCTTACTTTAGTCAGAGCAGTCCTTTACCTGATACATGCCATCTTGCCGAAAGGATAATAAAATCAGAGATTACCTTTAAAGAAATAAAGGGCTCAAAGGTTGCAGCTGGAAGGCCAATACTGGGGATGTCTTTGAATGCCAGTGAAGTATCACCTTTGCTCTGCAGAACTGGGTATTCCAGCCAACACCGCACACGTGGGAAGACAAAAGCACTTGAAGGCAGCAATCCAGTGCCATGAGCTACCAAAGTCACCCTCCATCTCCAGCCTTACCTCAGGAAAATGGCATTTACAGCCACAGCACAAAAGCCTGGTTACACACAACTCCCCGTGTGGGCTGACACACAGCAGAATGGAGTCCTTGCATCCAAATCAGACATTTCATTATATATTTTTCATATATCTTTTCCTCTTTTGTCTGAAAGAATTAGTGACTTTGTAGTGTGGCATGAAAGAGTTAAAATTTGGTTTTGATGAAAGATAGAGGAGAAAAAAACCCAGGCTATCAAGCAGAAAGCAATCCCAAACATTTCAAAATAAATGCAAAAGTTTTACCATAACCTGTTTGGGTTTTCCCCCAATAAAGGAAGATCTGAAGGAAAAAGACGATGCATTTTCTTTTTTTTTTGGATCTTTTTTATTCAAAAGTTTTCAAAGAAATAAAACAGAAAAAGCTAACAATCTAATCAAATTTACAGTTCAAAAATGTCTTTTGGCGTTTAACAACAAGTCCTAGGAAACAAAACTACAGAGTTATCTTGAACCGGACAAATAAGTTACCACTGGCAAGTTTGTGGCACTAGTAAAACAAAAATAAAAAATTAACTCTCTTGATCATATAGATATCTCTATGAAAATCTTTTTTTTTTTTCAATCTGTACAAAAGGTCTTTCTTCATAAATTAATTTTTTATAATTTAATGGCTGTCTACTATGTGATGTTTAAGTAACTGATTATTTCTTTATGTACAGAGGTTAAATTTCCCAAATCTTACCCAGACAATGAGTATGGCACTTAGTTCAGACATTTCTGGCAGCAACTCTTCCCTCCCTCTAACCCAGCTATCATACTGCAGTTTTTAATTAATGCAAAAATAGCAAGTAGTGAGAGATCCAGGTTTGGAAAGTTACCAAATACAGGCAAGGTGCTGCAGGAAGTCTGGACTTTTACAAAGCAGTAATATTCCAGGGAGCATAGAACCAATAATACCACAACTTTTTAAAAAAAGAAAAAACAAAAACACATCTCTTATGACTATGCATTTCACTAGAATCTACACTTCTCAGAGCAGCAATTTACTTTTGAAACTATGAAATGTCACCGACATCTATACTCCAATACTCACACAAAATTTAAAAACTAAAAAATACTTGAAAGAAACAACTGCTTAGCCCTAGCTCCCGAGCTAGGATGATTTGGTCTGTGGAAACAGGGAGGGCCAGCAACCTGTCCCAATACAAAAGGAAATAAACTTTGAGGTAGATAACTGATCATATACAGCTGACCAGAGAAGTACACAGTTTTGGAAGACAACTTAATTTATCATTCGATTTAAAACATATGCAATTGTAATAAAGAGCTTTAGTAGCAGTGAATTATCTAATATGTGAAGTACAAATAACTGTGTATTTATGAATCAGGAATTTCATAGTTTCAAAACTGGTTTTCTTTACATTTAACACTTGTAGTGATGATGTAAAGTGTGGCACTGCTTGGATCCAAGTCTTCCTTCATGCTTTTGTGTCCATACATCAATTAAAATTATAAAACCTAAATGCAAATGTACAAAAAAGGCACATTCTCTTAACCGCAAACTGGTCCGGCAAAAATAAAGAGTACAGAAGACACAATGCTGAGACAAATCAGAATTATTGGTTACTGGCTCTTTGTTCTTTGGTAAAGTTACCTTTTAAAAGTGCCAAGTCTTTTTATTTACCTACTATAGAGAGCTAGTACCCAATCAATTATGCTTCTACTTAAATCTCAGCGTATGTTTGAAAACGAGTCCTTTAGCTTTTGCCATTTTGCTGTAATAGCAACTTTTCTGTTTGCTAAGTCTCAGCACAATCCTCATCCTAAAGCACTATCATTAGTATAAAGGAAGGACAAAAACATTCGGTGATATCTCCACCCCAAACTCCCTACTCTACCTATGCTAAAACTAGAACATCAAGTTAGTTTCTGAAAAAAGGCAAAAAAAGATTTTACATTGCATCATACAGCAGAGTTCCTAAATCATTCAAACTACCAGAGGGAACTATTGGCATATGGCCTTACAAACAATTTATACTATTAAAATTTCCCCAGTCAGAAAATGTGTTTCACACAAAACATTTTTCCCCTCTTGCATTTCACTACCTTACATATTATGTGAAAAAATCATTAAAAACACTTACTACACATTAAAAAAAGCCAAATTTTCAGCAATTTTTATTGACTACCTTTAAAAGCCCTATGCTGCTGTTTTACAAGGCATAATAGACCAGCTCATTTGGTCAAAGCATTCTACACCATTAGTTTGGACTACTTACTGAAACAGCTACAGCATTGAAAGATTTAAGGCAAATTGGAATTTATAGAAAAGGATAAGACACTTCACACTACATTAAAAGAAAAACAGAAAGCTAAGAGACCAGACACTATAACTGCAACACTGCACTAAAGCAACACTCACACACTGCAAGCACAGAACATCGTCTTAGATGTTTTACTATTTTAAGCTTCAGAAAATCCATTTCATACAAAAAAAAAAAAAAAAGATAAAAGAAACGAACAAAATAAAAATAAACCAAAACACAAATTCTGTCATGCACGTGAATAAGTCTTCGTGGTCATCTGTGCATACCCAGAAATTTGAAGGTTTTTTTTTTTTGCGTCATAACAATTGATAAAAACTTTTTCTTTACTAAAATAAACCTGTTCATGGGAACAGCTACTAGATGAATTTAAGGTTTTTCTTATGCACCTTATAGAACTTATAGCAAAAATAGTTTTAGTTGATTTCATTATAAATAACATTTTCAAGAACCTGTGCAAAACTGTCAATAATTCCTAAAGCACAATTGATCAGTAAAATCCATGATTGTTTCAGCCTTTGCACCCTTCTCCAGGCCAGGTCAACACTGGACATCTGTAACACAGAAAGGTCAGAGCTAGAGCAGAGTTACAATCATACACTTTTTTTCTAATGTAGCTGTCCTCAAAACTAAGTAAGTTCCTACTTTAGACAGCTGTGAGAAGACAAAATGAATCTGAGGATCACCCTGAGAAGTAACACAGGCGGCACTGCAGGTGCTTGGCCCTTCCCAGGATAAGGCTCTCCCCCAGGACAGAGCCTGTGCTGTGTTTCCCCCTCTCTCTCTAACAAATGCTCAGCACACAAAGCTCCCAGGGGGGAACTGAGGCTGCACTCAAAGCTCTTCCCTTCTTTGTTGTTGTTGTTCCTTTTAATTGATCAAAAGTGGTTGAGTGTGCTACTCCTGTGGCATCTCCGAGGCTTTTGATCTCTGGAAAAGGTGAGCAGCCTCAGGGAGGCTACGGACGACAGCTAAGACAGACACAGCTACTGTGCCTCCCTGATGACAATACTGAACAGCAGGTCAGGGCTCATCAAATCAGAAGGCAGAGTTTTTAATGTACTGGCTTATATTGCCACGTGGGTTTAAAAAAATACCCGGCTAATGACAAAAAAGTTTAGACAATTTTTTAATTTTTCAAAGCAAGGCAAAGTTTGGTATTTTAAGGCTTGTACATTTGTAGGTGCATATAAAACAAGTTTGGTTTGGTTTTTTTTCAAGTCCCTTTGACTATTTTTCACATAGGAATAACTTTTTGAAAAGAAGCTATAAAATTATTAAATGTAGCTGCCAGAGGAAAGACACGGTGTATTTCTGATTACATCCACTCATGCAAATGTGCTAGTTGTAATTTACCCCTCAGATTATGGGAATATGGATATTGACTTTATAGGACATTCCCAAAGGTGCTGCATGTGCATTTAGAAAGAAGTTTAAGTTTGACAACAGTAACAAAGCCACAACAATCAAGAGACTGCAGTGTTCCCTGTATTTAGGACATGAAATAACTGTCAATTCCCTCCCCTTCCCCTGTCAGAAACAAGGCAAGTACCAGCATGTTCCAGGGACAGAAATACCAAATGCCATGCTCTGAGGCTGAAATCAGCTGGGTAATATTAACCTTCCCCACGTGCCCACTGCTACAGCCACTGCTGACACAGATTTCACTGGCTCCTACTGCATATAAATACAGGTAACAGTGCTTCTCTGAAGAATAAAACACATGGAGAACTGACTTACAGCAAACACACAGAATTGCTCACAGAGCTTGGAATTCTACACAGAGTCATCAATACAAAACGTGTCTCAGATGGCAACAACAACTCATCCTTTCAGAAGACTTAAGGCTGTTCCTGCTGCCTGGCCTCAGTCTATGGGGAAAGATACTGACAGGCTGGGAGAGAGAGGCAGGATGGGGATGTGACATGCAGGATTACGCTTCGCTGGCTACCACAGATCTCTATTGGTAAGGAGGTTTTACATGCCCACAGGGAAGACTTAAGGCAAAACAAATAATTCCTTGAAAAGCAGTTAACACCAGGCAACAGCCTTGGCATGGGAAACGTGCAGGAGTCATGATTTTAACACGAGGAGATGGATAACGAGAAGAGTCTGTGGCTTTGCTTTCCGCCTGCCCTGGAAGCAAATCAAGGATGTGGGCTTCCTCTAGATGCCAGCATTTGGCCCGACTACAGGAATAACACAGGTCATTTGCTGTGCTACGCAGGCTCTGCCATCTGTTGAATTTGCCAAGTTTCCCCTTTGGTTTGTTTTATCTTTCCATATAAGAAGCTGTTATGCCAATAATGGGAATGAGAGCACTTGTCAAACAGCACAGCTGACCTGCAGGATCAAAGCTGATGCCAAAATGTGTGTTTTGTTGGATCAATACATTTTAGAGAGATATCACACAACTGTAGCACATAACTGGTTTTGACTTTTCAGTATCAAATAAATGCCACAAGGGCTGCAGAAAAACCCTTCTAACATGTGCCTCCAGCACATCATTGCAGCTGAATGGAATTCTTCAGTGTGAGGTCTTAGAAAATGTGATGTAAAAAATTACATAGCCAAGTTGCCTGGCTTACAAAGCACTTTAAAAATGATGAGTTAAGGAAGAACTAAATTTCAGAATTTTAAAACATGGGTCATGGAGAAGGGAACAGTTAGTGCAAGTAACATTTTCAGGACGGAAATGTACAGAAAGCAAAACAATTTTATATGAAGTAAGTTCAGGTAGCTAATGGTTTGCTAGTAAAAAAGGCCATGCAAGCAGAACCAGAGGAAACCTCGAGTAGGAAAGTATAACTCTGGAATTAGAGCCAAATGAGGACATGGATTAAAAATTAATTGACAAAATTCTGGACCAAACAGCTTTTTCCTAGAAAAAAGGATGAGCAGGGAAGGCTTCAGGAGAAAAGGTCTGTAAGGATTTCTACCAGACCGCCTCCCTGCCTGTGGTCTGTAAGTCAGCCACAAAGCTGCTTCTAATCTTACACGTACCACAAAACTAGAGCATGATATGTCTATCAGTACAGTTCCCTTTAGCATTTTGATTCTTGTATTTTTGCATTAATTCATTGTTATTCTGTATACAGCATGCTGCTAAAATGAACAAATTAAAATTGAGCATAATCCAGTTATGGTATAGAGAAATTATTAAAACAACATTACTCAGAATTCATTCATTCACTTCTGGATCCCCTGTTTCCTTCCCCGGCTTTTGACTCTGGCCAATTTCAAATCAGCTTCACTGTCCCCAGATATCATCATCAGTATTATTTATATGACATTTAAAAAAATTCAATACAGAGTACTGTAAGTTATGAAATAAAGTATCTTTGAATTCACATCTTTCATGAGACAGGATGAGCCCCTACCTCAGTTACTTATTTTGCTGATACGTGTATGGAGAATGGTCACTGGATGTCTCTACTGTAACCTGTTGCTGACCACTGGCTTCCTGCAAATAAAAAGGAAGACAAGCCATGAGACAAAATCAAGCAGCAGTATCTGGAATCTGTATTTCCATTTGGCTCTTGCAATTAACAGTCTTCAAATCTAAAATCTTCCTCACATTTCTCAAGTGAGGTATTCAAAATCTGAGGTGTTAACTACCTTGATTTCAGCAAACTGAGAAATAAAATGATCATGCAAACCTTGTATTTCCTCAGCTGCTTTGATGATAATTAAAAAAAAAAAAACCCTCAAACTTTTGACATTATAGAAATCAAAAGACAGAGAGAGCAAATAACTACTAGAATATTTTCTATTTGTAGATGTAAAAGAGCATTCTGTCCCTCTCCTTTTGAAGGGGAGTGAGGAGAATGAGATCTACTTACCACACAAACACTATGAGTACTGTGATGGGATTGGCACTAGGCAACACAAAGAATTGTAGAGGGGACTTTGCACCAGGCTCCCGAGAAACCAGGCAATTAATTCAGCTGAGAGAGCTCTGGCAGACAGAGCATTTAGGTAATTACCAAAAGTACTTCTCTGATCCACATGGGCAGATGCACCGAACTGAATCAAACAAATTCTGGAGTTTCTGCATAAATAGACTTTGAATTAAATGGTTTTTTTCTTACAGGGTCTGGAAGAGACTGTCTGGCACTCATTCTGAATACATGAGCTGCAGCATACCTTGTCTACCTCCTCTGTTAAAGAAGTAGTGACCTATGAAAGGGTGTAAGGTAAGTCAAAGTAGTAGATAAATTATTTTGTTTATTTATGTTATGCTCTCCAACTAAACTAATAAAGTCCTCTTTGATAGAGAAATTTATTAGACAAACATGCCCAGTATCTTGAGATGCCAGGGTCAAATCACGATTCTTTGCAAAAAGTTATAATCAAGGTCTGTTGGCAGAGAATTTTGCTCATAGGTAAACTAAATGAAAGATCAAAACTACAATAGACTCCCTGGCTTGTTACTATTGGAGTTAGGTTTGACAAAACACAAAGTTTGGCTGAGCTATGCTCATAGAGAAGATTGATCCAAGTACTGTACTGCCATAAGTACAGGTCATTCTTTATTGTAATACTGGCTACATTAGTTGAGAATAATAACATTTTATAGTTTTAATACATATGGCATTCACAGTACATTCACAGTTACAATATTTGCCTTTAAGCACTAATTTTCCTAGAAAAAAAAAATCATATTCATGTTTCTTATCTCTGGTCTTTCATAAAATCTTTTATAAATATACTGACCTCAACAGGAACCGCTGCTGTCTGGACATGTGTGTACTGGGGGATGTAGGCTCCTTGCATAGCTGTTGTGGCTGGCATGTACTAGAAAGACAGAGTCCATTACGTTGAGTTAAAGTCCAATATAAGTTTAAAAGTATTCAAAATAGCTATCATGATATTGTTTAACAGATATTGACTGTTTCCCTAAAGCAATATACATGAGAGAAAGAATTTTGCATCTGAAATCAATAGGCTTTCCAGAAAAGTCATGTATCTATTTTGAGAAAATTCAAATTTAGACTTCAAAGAGTATGCAAAGGACTTTTCATTCTCTGTTAACCCAAATCATCATATTTTCTTTTTTTAACCCAATCTGGTCAGAAAATAAGGGTCTTCCAGTTTAGAAGCTGGCCTGAATTTCTTCTGATTTAACTTCTGTTCCACACTTTAGGAGAATAGAGTTGCAGAAAGGAGTATAAAGAGTAAAACTAGCTATTTTTAATCTTTTGGATGCAACTCTGAAGTTACCTCCTGGATTCCTTTCATTTGTTTTGGTATATTTTTGTTTACTCATTTCCAATTTCTGATCAGTTAATAGGCTGAATAAAAGCTGTTGAATATGATTTTTAAATGGAGACAGTTCCTAGTAATTCACTGGACAGAAGATGACTTATAGGATTACTGTTTTCCACATGCAAGCTGCACAGGCATACTGTGATCTACACACAGTATTTTCTACTTGGGTGAGTTCTATTTTGTATCAAATTGCTACATACTGTTCCAGTACTGCCTAATGAAAGATGACTCATCTGCTGTGTCAGAGGGCTTATCATTGATGCAGGCTGTAGTGATATGGTGTGGTCCATGGAGGGAGTCAGAACAGCACCCTGGTAAAACAGAGAAACAAAGAAATGGTTGCAGCACTCAGATTTTAATTTCATTTTTGATTTGAGAGTCTAAGTATGGACTGTCCTTCTGAGGGGATATACCACAAGAACTCTCCTTAATCCCAGGCACTGACTCAGAAAGCAGGTTTGGGGCATTCTGAATATTTTACTTGAGCATCTGTAGATGCTCAAGGTGGAAGAACTGCTTTGCCTTCCCATCGAGCATGTGCAATGCACTTGAGAGACCTGCTGAAAATGCTTTGTAAAGTATGAGTTTAACCAGATGCTGACTTGAAAGCAAAAGTTTGCACGTATTACCTGGTACAGATCCACTTAGCTTAAGCTTTGGAATTTCATGCTTTAGGAAGAAACTTTTATCTCATCTTTAGGAATGGCAGCTTTGGAGGAGGAACATTTGTGTTGGGAGAATTCTACCCATCACACACCATGTTCACACAGGAGACAGCTGCCCCCTTAGTGGCTGGTTTCATTATAGACACATTTCTGAAGGGTGACTTAGCAATGCTGATTCTTTGTCTAAATACCAGCTGCTCTGATGACATTTCTATTGCTTCTGCACCATTTTGGTAAGTTCATAAAAATCATACTCTAAACTTTTAAACACTTTAGATTGCTAAATATGGAGGGCACACTCATAAGGTTTTCAGAGGTAAATGAAATGGAAGATTATCAAGAAATTTCATTTTACCAATCATGTTCCGCAAAAACACATTTCCAAATACTTTGTATGACTTATGCTTGCAGAAAGTGTTGATTAAAATTAATGGAGGCTCAACACTAACAGAAATAATTGCAGTGTACTGAAAACAAGTATTTTGAATCAATAACTAATCCTTAAAAAGAAAAAAAGAAGTATATAGTATACTTGGAAAAACAACCATGTGATCAGTGTAGATGAAATGAGTCACAGGCACATCAAACACTGAAAGAATTTCCTGTCTGCACACTGCAGGCTTCTCTGAAAAGCAAATGAGCAAGACAGCACCCGTCTTTGCACAGGCCAAAACTGAACTTCAGTCTAGAATCTAGGTCTTTATTTTCAACTGTGAAATCTCATCCTGTGTACCTGTGAAACTAATACACCTTATAGCATTATAACAGATCAACTCTTGTCTTTCACAGCGTCATTTGCACGATGTTGTTTTATGAAAATCTGTGTTGAGAGAGAAGGAAGTTAAAACCTGCTCTGTGTATGTGTTTTTAAGATCAAAAACCACAAATTCAACAACAATTAAGTGTGTGAGAGGGTGCTCTGGTTCAACATCACCTTCTCTGCATGCCCAAGAAGAAAATGTTCTGCCAAGAAGATTTACATTTTATAATCTGCATGGAGAGGTTAATTAAAGTCAAGACAGTATCCTTTCTATATCTGGAAACAGACCTGTTTGTTAACTATGGGAGTGCATCTATTAAAGTGCCTGTTATTATTAGTAATGCTCATCTCAAGAAACCCAGTAATTCTCAGATATAATGGTACTTAATCAGCAAATGACATAGACAAGAAGCAAAATATCAGGGGAGAGTAGAGGTTGGAATGCCTGACAGTCTGGTACAGATGCCAAAGCCAAAAGTGTAGGGAGACTAGCATTACTCATGGGTGGTGAAGCCAGAACAAGCTATGCAGGTTTTCTCAAGTGAGTGCCCATAAAGTAATTTATATCACTACATCCATCTGTCTTTCACAAATTATCCAGTCCGAACTATTGTAGACCTATTCTAAAACACTGGGTCTCCAATTTCAGCTCCTGAAAGGTAGACAGTATGTAAGACATTTGGGATTTGCAAAGTGCTTTCCATTTAAAGCAAAAAAATAAAACCAAAAACCCCCAACCCCACTAGGTTTCCTCTTGGAAGTTTTCTCCAATGGTCCTCATCACACTGATACTCTGAAGGTAGCTTTCTTTTTTTTCCCTAATAAAATGAGGCCCCAATTCAGGTTACTGTCTTTGTTTCACTTTTCATTTTGATCCATGGAAGTAATTGGGCAGGAATTGACATACTTCCTGTTCTTTAAAGTATGTAAAGTGTTTATGTAATAGATAAACACAACAATGAAGAAGCATAAAAACTTACTGGGTGCTGCATTATATATGGTTGAGGCTGCATCCAAGAAGGACTCTGAACCTAGAACAAAATTGGCATTTTATTTTTCATTTTACACATTCATGGACTACTCCAACTTAGATATAGTAATAATTTAAATAATGTTAACATGCCTCCTCCCTTATTTATTGACTTTTTAATCCAATTAGTGACTCTGTAGAACAACACTAATTTCTATGAAAAATGTATTCATTGTAACCTGTAAATCAGAGACAAGATTTCTAGACCATATATAACATACACCTTTCAGAACAAAACACAATGTTTTTAGTGCAGGTTTCAGAAACTTTATCAAATACAATGAAAGCGGTCAAACAGATGAATGACAGATTTCTGCTATGCTGAAAAAGGAGGCTCCTTCTGTCTCAGAAATTTCTTTGTGGAAAAGCAATTGGGATCTCAGAAAGTATAGCAACATTTGCCTTCTAGTGTGATCAGAGTAAAATAAATTTTTGTATTTTCACAACTGAAAAAAAATCAGGAATTCTGCTGTAATCTTGTTCCAGGAAAAAGGAGAAGATTTAAGAGAGCTGTTCTTCTGCAAGACATTGTGGTATGTTATTCCCAAAGCACAGGAAGAGGAGGAGGTTCTGATGAGAGTTCCTGCTTTTGCAACAAGCACATTTTCTCTCCAAAACCAGTGACCGCCCAAATACTTCAATTGCAGTAGAATGCCTAACTTCGCATGACAAAGTGAATTATAAAAAGGGAAACTAATAGGTTATATTGTTATCCTGGTTAAAAAGAGCTGGTTGCAACAGCTCTTTGAAAAAGTGTGCAAGAAATACTAAAGGTAAGGACAAAAATGTTTCCTCCCCACGTGCTGCAGGGGTGTAGGGTAAGGCAGGAATCGGACCTGCGCCGCACACAGAACTGGCTCACCACTGCTGCCGGACATTTAAAGCCCTTTAAATGCCTCTACCATCATTCCCAGAGTCCTGTGAACAGGACAGGTAAACACAATGCCTTGAACACAACCCAGATGAGGTATTTTCTGGAAGATGGAAATATTTCGTCCCTCCTTTTGGTACTGACTTTCAAATCAGAGTTGGTTTTTTTTTTTTTTCTTTTTCAGTCAGGAAAAGAGCAAACAGGAGTTCAAAATTGGAATGGAAAATACTGGAACACTCCCTTTCCCCAGGCAAAATCTTAATGGCAAAAATACTGGTACAGCCTGACTAAAGCTTTGGCTAATCTTACACTGTGATAGTAACTGGCTTGGTGCAGTCACTTGGGTACACAGGGGTTACAGAAACAAACACTAGCCAAAACTTTATTAAATTTGTTTACCTGAATAAGAATAAATCTAGGAGCAGGTTATACCATGCCTCAAAGAAAAAAAAAATGAACTGTGCTTGTGTGATCTGTTGTGTGGAAGACAGAAAGCTGCAGGTTTCAGTGAGAAGGGATCAGTAATGAAGATGTGACTAATACTCAAATTGTGAAACTCTTCTGGCCAAGAACCTCCTTCCTCCTCAATACAGAATACTTCAATTTAATTTTCAATTCCAATTACGGTGTCACTTCAAGCATAATGATATTAATAACTCCATCCACAATAATTTAAACTCCATGCCATGTATATTGAAATACTGGTAACTACATTTCTGGAAACATAATGGATTGTGGTCTGACTATCTCAATAAGCCCAAAAAACAATACTGTATTGCTAAGTAGTATGTTTCCATGCCAACTTCCAATTTTTACTTGGATTCTGAATATCAGAGAGTCTTATATCAATAAATAATTTATATTTTAATAAAGAATAGCAGATAATTCTGCTGAAATACTTTTCTGGTTAAGAACTTACTGTAATTTCTGAGGTAATGCAGTACCAAGCAGAATGATTCAGTACACTGAAAAACAGAGTCTCGCACTGTCTGCCGAGAGCAAACATTGCGCTGTGTAAGTTACCTCAGAAATTAATATAAAAATAATCCAGCTGCCCTTCACACCAGAGAACACTGTTCTAACTCCTACACAGCACTTTGCTCATGCAAGATGGCAGTAGATCGCCAGACTAATATTAGACAATTCTTCCTCCTCCTCCTGCCTTGGAATTGAAGGCTACATGGGAATTTCACAGAATCACAGTATCACAGAATCGCCAGGTTGGAAGAGATCTTCAAGATCACCAAGTCCAACCCAAGATCACCAAGCCCTAACACCACCTCAACTAAACCGTGGCACTGAGTGCCACATCCAATCTTCTTTTAAACACATCCAGGGATGATGACTCCACCATCTCCCTGGGCAGACGATTCCAGGATTTTATCCCTCTTTCAGTCAAAAACTTCTTCCTAAGTAAAAAACTTTTTCCTAAATGAAAAACTTTTTCTCTGCAAGAGACAGCCGACAAAAAGGCCCACAGTGCCTCTGTTAGCCTTCTGTTTCCCCTTTAGATACCCTTCCATATTCATTCACATACCTAGGACATCAGAAAGCTCAGCATGTCTCACTAGAAAACAAACAGCCTCTTCTCCTTCCCCTAACATATAGAGGTAAGAATTTTCTAAATTTAATTCATTTGAGTTATTTACAACCTGAATCACTGCTGTTTACTTCATCTAGGTGTTAAACAGTAAAATACCAAAACAGTTCATCATTTAGCGTGCACTGGCATAATCGGCAGGTCTCAAGCAGTAATTACTGAGCACACATCTCAGACTGCCACACTAGCTGTATTTAAAGCAAGTTGTTTCTAAACTGACATGTATGATGCCCTAAAATTGAGGATTCCTAAGAGATCTGCATCAAAGTACTAAAACTGTTCCATATAATTTCTCAACGTGTTGAATTGTGTATCAATACCCCTTGTGAGGACTCAACATGGCACCTATCAAAATCCCTCTTCAGAAAGTTTTGGACTAGGCTCTAAAAACAAAAATGTCCACAATTTATGTTTTAATTTGTTGTTCAAAATAAAGTAACCTTTGGTTTAGAAATACTGTGCTAGGCTATTAAATGCTTTACTCCTCATATAAAAACACTGAATTTGAATGCTGAGGTAATTTGAACTCTGAGCTCTTTTTTTTCAAATTTCCTTCTCTAATGTTAAGAATGTTTCTGTACCCTTCTTAGTACAATTACATAAGACATTATTGTTGGGCTTGCTGAAAAAAAAAAAACAGAGAAAAGCTCAAAATGCTTGGAAAAATACCTTTTAAAATGAATTTAATTAAATCAAGAAGGTTTTAAATAAAGAATAATTACTTCAGATATACTGCTGACATTAAAAGAATTTGACTGAGAGAAAATGAAAAATCTCATAAAATGCAGAAGTGGCTACAAATCCCTCAGCCATCAGCTCAAGTTGGAGACTTGGTTTTGCAAGACACCAGGATCTCATTAAATTGCTGTGCTTCCTGATACACACACTCTTGTGTTTTCAGCCTGTCACTTTCCTGCTGTACAGCATGAGGAGGCCACTTCATTAAAATGAAGCATTCCTGGAGACTTCATAAAACCAGATATAACAATCGATAAATAAACATAAGCTCCCATGAACCATTTCAGCTACCCAGTTCCAAATACAAACCTGGTATGTAGAAACTGGAGAAGCAATATACGGTGTAATAGATGTCTGAGTGATCATTCTGTTTGCTGTAATACTGTAGGGTGATGGATAAAATCTGGAAAATGCAGAAATATTTATTAAATGCCAGTTCTGTGCATCTTACATAATGCAAACTTCATTTTCTTAGTGTGCCATTATTCAACATACCCATTTTGTAAAGCAGCTGTGGTTGGATCATATGTGAGTGTCATTCCAGCCTTAAAAAAAAAAAAAGTGGAAAAGAAAGAGTTGACAAAATTATTTTAATTGTAAATTATTACTCTTATTCTTTCTTTAGTTGTCTCATTTTAAACTGAAAATTTGTATTGAAATAATTTATTACCATAACATAGGGAAAGGTTAATTGACAGAAGTAATTACATAGTGAGGAGAATCACCAATATTGGCTGTGAATACAAGTTTCCATGTTCCCATCATAAGGAACAAAATGCAATCTATTAAACACCTGGCTAAAAGAACATGTGTGTGTTTGAGATTCAGGACATGCAGATGATTATGTTAGGGTGTTGCCTACAATATATGAACTATAGGAATGAATGGGGAGTGCAGTTTTTCAGAAGGCACATTTGAATTTTCCTGTCTAATATAAATGAGGTGTCTAGGCTTGCTAACCACAGTAAGTCTGCAAAACTATTATCTTGAACATTAAAGATTAAAACAAGTGTTGACTAAAAATAATAATGCTGCATGGCACTGGTATACTATTTTAGTCTTGTGAAAGTGATGTGCATTTTAGCATTGCATAGATCAAAGGATTATTTACTGCATGTAAGCACAGTTATATTTCTGGTAGTTTAATAGTATGAGAAAGCTGAAGTTTATAATTTGACCAAGTTGAAGGAGATTTTATTGTTCACTTTAATGAGATAGGACTCAGCGTTCCACATTTTGCTTTTTCTCCTCAGAAGAAAGACACAGTTAAGTATTTTTTTTATAGAGACACAAACTGACAGGTAAGAGTTGCTTGCACATTTTTAATATGCCAAAGACCCAAGCCAAGAAGTCTCAATGCCTATCATTTTCCTAAGTATTCATTATTGCACACCCACACTGAAGCTTGAAGGGAGGACTTACAAGTCTCACCTCGCCTTCTCTGTGCCATGCTCTTCCATTCTGTATGTATTTATTCTGATTCTGTCTCTTTTTCTGTCCTCCATCGGCAAACTTGCACAATAAAGGTTCTGCAGGAACTGAGAAGAAAGAAGAAAAATTAGTGGAAGTAGCATTCATACACAACTGTTCAACTCTCCAAATGGGGTGTGGTTTTAAGCTATATTCCAAATATGACAGTTAAATAACACAGAGCTGTACTACAGCATCAACAACTGTTCTGCACAGCATGAAGACAGCTGCCACACAGAAACAGAGCATCTGGAATGCCTCATATCTTTGATTTTAAACTACTGCTGTAAAACCTGTTGGAAAGAAATATGGTCTGTATATCCTGAGTATGTGTCTCTTGGTCTGGGGATGAACAAGAACTGCCATCAGAATTCTGAGCTTTGCCTCTTTGGAAGTATATCTAAGGATGGTGGAGAAAAAATCTGGCCAAAGGTCTATAACATATTCTCCCCACCCCTTGGAGGTTTCAGTAATGTCCCAAAACTTAAAAGTGTTTTACTCATCCAGAACACGCAGAAGAGCTGGCACAGTACATCCACTTACTCCAGCTGGCAAGGGAGAGTGGGCACCTTTATCTCCTGACACCTTGCACTGAGAAAATGCCTGTCCGTTCCCATTTTATCTCTGCTCTACAAAGAACATCCAATACAATCAGAAATTCTTCAAGATTGTCCTTTTGGGGTTTTTTGCATACTGCCATGAAATAGTATCACCACACTTTATTATTTTTTATTGTTATTGTTATTATTTTCCCTAATACAATCCTGACCATTATTTCAATTTTTAATGTCAGAATTGAAGCAATGGAAAGGTTTGCATGGTATTCTCTTTCCCTGTTACTGGCTTCCATGTTTTCAAGTACCTAAGGCTGAAGCACAGCTCTGCTGCATCACACCACACCCTCCCTAATCACAGGGTGGAATCACTGTTATGACTTGGATGTAAATGCTTCTCTGCCAATAATTCCTGACACATGAGCTGTCTAAGCTTTACCATGACACTCCTCCAGTCATTCTCTGTTTGGAAACATCTTCATGAGACATGGCTGGACCTGAAAACGTAAAGGTTTCCAAATGCAGAGTAAACACATGGGGTGGGAAGTCCGCCTGCTAAAAAAAAACCCCAAGAAAAATTTTCAACAAAATCTTTTAATATAATCATGGTGAGTGCTGACATCTCTTCACCCTGTCTGCATTTGCAAAAGATGATTGGTATTGAAAACCTCAGAGATGCTTAACCTTGCAAAGAGCTTGACTTTTAAAACTTTGGCACAAAAAGAGCATTAATGGCCAAGTCATCCCTGGCCTCGGATGTCCCACATAAAACGCTAGCTCTGGTTCTACTGGAAAAATATCCATGTCCTGCATGACACATCTTTTGACAGCCTTCTCTATAAAAAAGGGAGACAGAACTGGTGTGTGGTTCCCTGTCTCATCTCCAGCACCGACCACACAGGTCAGAGACCTGGACCTCTCCTACCTGTTGCTGTTATACAGTCAGACTATAATATTGAACATGACAACCAAATTAATTTAAAATCTATTATCCTACAGAGAATAGTAATTAAAATCCTATAATCATAAAATAAACCAGGAAAAGGTTAGGCTAATGACACTGGAAAAATATAGGAGACTTATGGATGATGGAATAAGTGAACAAGGAAATAACAGAAACCCTAAAATAGGAGACAAACTGGAAAATATTGTCTTCAAAACCTTGCATTTCTGAGGGGATTTTTGGCATTCCCAGAACTGAGTTTTGCTTTGGGGTCTTCTATTATGTGAAGCAACTTCCGTTTCAACATATTTGGGGCAAAAAGGTACTATATTAATATGCTGATGGATGATTTGATGTTGCTTTATAAAAGCTATATCCCAATAACCTTGGTCATAGCACACAGCATTTTAGCCCACATATAGTTCCCTTGAAATAAAAGGAGGTAATCTCAGAACACGTTAGCCAATATGGGTAAATTTGTCAGGTTCTGATCTGAAATTATTTTGATTGATTTTACACAGTGAGGAAACAAAAATCTGTTGGACAGTAAGAGAGGAGGTCCAAATATTGAAGTTAACTGCCTTAAATGAAAAAAAGATCTTCCCCAATTTGAATATCTTTGGCCACTTATGCATTATTTCAAAAAATCTAGTTTTGTGGGGAGCATACGTTACTTCCAAGATATACACTATAAAATTTTGGATAAAGTCAAAAGAAACTGGCATGAGAACAGTACAGAAAGAGATCAGAAAAACCCTAAAGGTTTCTAGCCCTGTCATTCTGTATTATAGCACTCACAGGTAGTAAATTAATTATTTAAAGCTGCATTATGTTTTCATTAAAAATCCCTACAATGAATTGCAAAAAACTTTTCTGAAAGCTTATTTGTGCTTGCATTTCCCATCAATGTCTCAACATAAAGATCTTTTTTTAAAAAAGCAGAGTAAATCTGTCCAATTGTTTGAATAAAATGTTCATAAAAACCTATTTTAAGAATAAATCTGATTTTTTTTTGTCAGTAGATAACTTAAACCAGCTACATTTTAAATGATTAAACATCTTCCATGTTGCATTCTAGAAATTCTCTGACAAATTTAAAGAAGAAGAAAAAATTGAGTAAGAATTATACACACGTACTGGATTTTGCATATGTAATTTCCAAAACCTGGAGCAGTAAAGAAACCCAAACATTTTAAAAGCCATCAATTTGTGATCTAACAGAAGTTAGCGCTCCATCTTACAGAACACAGATCCAGCCATGGGAACCCTTGTTTCTCTGACCTTTCACCTTCCCTTGCTCCTCACTGCACCCACGAAAGAGGCCAAATGCTGTGAATGCCCCAACTCACAGCCAGTGCAGACCATCTACTGAACAGCACCAGCTGCTGTGAGCAGGCTGCACAGCATTGGCCTGCCCTGATTCTGGTTCAAGATCTGAAAGCTGACAGTGGGGACTGCTCCAGTTGAAAGCCCAACTGCAATTTTTTGGCTGTTCTTCCATACTCATGACCCAAATAGCACTGTGTTCAGTCCTGCAACAACACAATGACTGCCCGTCATCAGAGGGAGGGTCATGAGAAAGAGATAAACCTTCTTGGGAGCCAAGGTATGACCTACTGATCTCCCTCCCACCAGAGAATGAACATAGACCCTACTCTCTCCAAAATTAGATCTCAACTTTATTTCTTCAGCTTACCTTTTCTCATATTTTTCACAAATACGCAACATATTCTCTCTCTTGCACATAAGAGCATGCATATACCAGATATATATTGAACAAAAAGCTCCAACAAGTCCCACAGACCAGTTAAGCAATCTTTTGTAGTCCAGGAAGGAAGGGAGAGTCATTTTTATTGTTTAATTGCTGGGAACTATGCAAGCCCAGTGATGAAGCAGATCATTAATCATTCAGTGACTTGTCCGTATGTGCAAGGCAAAGGCAGAGCACAAATATTCAGAGCTGCATTCACAGCTGAGAGGTGCCTGATATAAAAGGCTACAACTTACAGAGGACTTAAGCTTTTCAGCTAGGACCCCATGGTTAACATGCCCACTCTTCCGACACACAGCAAAAACCAACACTGACAATGGTTTGCAGGTGCCTGTTGAGCTGCAGCTACAGAGGGGATCTGTAACCGTGAGCTTTCCTGGCCTTCAACAGCCGGTCAGGGCTTTAAAACTTGGGTGTGGAAAGTGCTGACCATCTCATCCTGCCCTGAACCACCCTCCTCTAGGGCTAATGTTTCTAAAGAAGAGAGATGTGAATGCAATATTAGCCCAGGGATTAAATTCTTCCTTGTAGACACTTTGTGTGCATCTGTACATTAGAATTCAGTTTGTCTTTGTTCAGTGTCTACCCAGATATGTACCAGGTGATACCATAAATGCAAGAACAAAAATGATGTCCTTTGTTTTACTTTGTGTTTACACCCTTGACTTTACATGGCTAATTTTAAACACTTTTCAATAAACTCTGCTTTCAGTTACTAAAAAATACAACAAAGGAGTTGAAAAATACTATTCTTTTAGTCAGTTTTCAATTAAACTGCATCTTTTAGAGACTTCCATTGCTTATTTTCTAGTGCAAAGCATATGGGACTTAATGAATTCTAACATTAAAACATCACTTTAATGATAGAGCAAGCCTGTACAGCTAGAAACTTTTGCCAAAGGCTATGGGAATTAAAAAAGAAATTGTGCAACCCAAGATTAGGGTAGCTTTATATCTTTAAAGAGAAATTAAATATTATACTCTTCACCACCCTAGTCTTCACTTAAACATAATACTCAGGATTACATTGCTTTAATAATTTATACAAGGTTTAATAATTTGTCACAGAAGGATATTTTGAGTGGTTTTAAGAAGCATTTTTCTTTTCTATTCCTATGTTGCTTCTTAAAACTAAGCAGCAATTGCAAATTATGGGTGTTAGAGCAGTTAAACCCTCTAATTCACAGATTTCACAAAATATCCAGAGTTGATGATCCTTGTGGGTCCCTTCCAAGTCCAAATCTTAAGTGAATGGCCCATACAGGGATCAAACCTACAACACTGGTGCCTTAGCACCACGCTCTGACCAGCTGAGCTAATCTCAGGGTCTTGATCTAAGGAATGAAATTTTTGCCCCTCTGCCTTCAACGTGACAACCAGGAGTGGCACCGGCACTGTCAGCCCTTGACACCCTGTAGCAGTGGTTTTCAGGCTGTGGTTCATGCATTTTTTCTAAAGGATCTGTGAAAGATAATGGAAAGAAAAGTGAATTTATGGTCAAGCAGCTTAAATTCACAAGAGATCATCAATGCTGGATGCTTTGTAGAGGTAAGAAACTAGAAAACACTTGAATATGACTGACAGAAGGCAGCTACGTCAGGGCTCCATTTTCACTCCTACCCACACCAGAGAGATGTCCAAGACCAGATCATTTCAAACAGTAGGGTCTGTCATTCCTGGTGGACCTCTTCCTAGTCTAGTCAAGAACACAGGCAGGAGCAGGGCTCTCTCACACTCAATTTTCTCCCTAAAACAGAACTGGAGTGACCAATATCTTTATCCTAAGTGGAAAGAGATGGGTGCGTCATGGATAATTTTTGATTTTTGCATCATCACCATAACCAGCCATTCTTGAAGCAAAAATTCTCTCTACCTTATACCCATTAAACCAAAATCACCTTAGTTCTTTTTCATTAAAAGAAATATTAAATAACCCATAAAACCTATAGAACAGGCACAAAACTTTTGTAACTTTTAAACTTCTCTATTTCTCATTTTATATGTAAGAGAGACAAATACACTCAGACTTGCACGTACCTAACATTCTACAGCACAGCTGCTTTAGGTCATTATTTATATAACTATTCTCATGTATCATCACACAGCTACATGCTACTGTGATTGGGAGGAGATGCCTTTCAAGATTTTGCCCAGAAGATCATTTTTACAATCACTATGGATCCAACACAAGACTAAAAGTGAACATTGAGCATCATCTTTAGGGGAGGAAGGCTAAGCATGCTGCTGCTCTGTTCTCACTGCTCATCTGCTGGGTCCTGGCTCTTTATACCAGTCTGGTTTGTTTCCTCCAGTGCACGTCATGACACATACATTTCACAGGAGAATAGAAAAGCTTTAAATATTACATTCTTCACTGAAAACAATAGTTCTTTAAGGAGAAAAGTGGAACTAAATGCAAAAGTTACTTTAAAATTAGAGCAATCATATAATAAACATTCAGTTGAGAAGATAATTAAGTACAAAAATTACAGTTCTGAGTTTGGTTTTTGGTGACAAAATGGAAAGGAAGTCATAGTCCATAAAACACAACCAACTATCACAACCTACATTAAAAAAAAAGGACAAACCTCAAAAACAAATGGTGAAACTAATACACCACTTCTAGGAGTTTCAGGATTATACTGACTTGCAGTGTATTTCAAATTGCTCTCTGAGCTAACCTTTCTTCTTCTTTACTGAAGATAAACAAAGACATACTAAATATTGGATATATTTCATTATGCTAAATAAAGCCTGAGTAGCCAGTTACATATGGGTTTAGCTTGCTCAGCATCATCAATGCCCAGTCACTCACCTAACTCTAGAGTTGACACTTTTGTGACTATCTGGTGTTAATCCCTGGCCTTCTCAGATTCTTAGGGGGTTTTTTGTTCTGTCTTCTCATGCTCCAGGGGAGGTTTCACCTATGCTTTCTATAACTGTTTGACCCATTCTTCCATTTAAAGCCAAACTTAGTTAAAATAACAAAGCTGAAATATGAAAGCATGTTTTTGTTGAACAAATGTTCTTCCTCCCACACCTATTTCATTACAGGCCCATCTCTCCTACCCTCTTCATCCTGATAACAGTGTTTTTAGAGCCAGCTCCCTTTGCTGATTTTAGTCGAGTTTCTAGGACACAATGTTTTAATTTAAACATAGTTCCAGTTCTATGATTTTGTTTTGCATGTGTTTGAACTTGATCCTTCATAATCCCAATGGTTGCTAATCTATTTCAAAACAGTTTCCTAATCTTTGCTTGTTCAAGAGCTCTCCCACTACCATCCAGTTTTCTCCACACAGGTAGTCCAAAATCACAGTTGCCTCATGACCGCGCCACTTTTTGGCAGGCTGCAGTATGCTGTTATGCATAAATTGAATTCTCTAATAAGACTGCATTATTGGACAGGTGCTTGCTTTGTAGTATGGAACTCCAGGAAGAATGTGAACTCCATAAAAACCTTTGCAAAGAGCTATAAAACTTAATAGCACCAGCATTCACAGAGCTGAGTCTGTACCTTATACAACAAAATTGAGGGTCTTTAAGAACCAAGGTTCTCACAAGTCCCTTATGCACCTGATTATTTGTCACTTTTTCAGAATCATGGAAGGGGAGATCCCATCTCTCTTAACTGACTTCCAGATACTTGGAGTTATCTGTTTCTGAGTGACTAATCTAGACACCCTTTGTAACCACAAGGACAGTCTCTGGAGGTGTGTTTTTCTTTACCTGTTCCAGACAGAGAGCCTGGACAACTACTTTGCAAAGTAAGCTTTAGAGGTTCAAGCCTGTGAGGTGGATCACATCTTGAGACCCCTGTTTAGTTTCCACTTTCAGACAACGGACAGTTCTGTGCAAATTTCTTGTCCCTAATTAATCACATTTTTAGGTTAAATGTTTCCTTCATACTGCAAAACTTGTTCCTACAATTCCATGCAGCAACTTTTTATTTCTACCTGGTTGAACCTCATCATGTAAGGGTGCAACTCCAGCTTCAGCAATAGCCCACAGGGGATGATTAGCATGCATGATTAGCAACGACATGCTTGATGGCTCATTCATTGAGAACAGGAGAATGCAAGTGAAAATAAAAATTAACAAACTAAAAAGCACTAATAGGAGCTTCTATTACAGTTTTTTAGTTTCATTACTGTTTGTTTATACATGGGCTGCAACATTTTTACTAAATGTAACAAAGTAAAAATAACAATATAACTAAAGTAGCAAATGCAACAATATACCTAAATTTACCAAAACTTTGTAACAATGTTTTAACTAAATAATAATATCAGCAATTAACCCCAATGGAAAGGGTCTGCAAAAGCAAGGCTAGGGAAGTCAAAATACTGCATTAGATTAGTTTTGCTGAAGGGAGTGGTTTCCTGTGCTCTGAAGCATTTTCCATCCTTACAGCAGAACAGACTGCCTCAAACTGGAGCAATCTTCCAGGGATGAGGCATGTTTGGAGTTTTACTAAACAAGCTGCATTCTTGTCTGCCTGCCGAGGGCCACTTTCCTCCTCCTTGGTGACAGGGTCTGGCTGCAGAGAACATTTCACCAGTGGGATAAAGGCAGCTTCAGCAACCACATCAACACTGTAATTTGTAAAATTCCCACTTGGGATTCTCAATAAAATGCCTACTGAAAGCTGCCTGGAATGTCAGGCATGTATTCTTTCCTTCTTTATTGTCCTCTTTACTTTCTATTTTACTCAGCAGCTCTGAATTTCCTCTCCTCATTTTTCAGTGTTCGTGGAATATACATTTTGTCTCTTAAGAAACAGTGCTGACGAAGCACTGATGAGGAACTTGGTATGACAACAAAATTGTACTAAGCCTTCTCTGAATCTTGCCTTGCACAATATTTCTAGAAGCAGCATTCTATGCTGACCTCCTTCCATTTTCCTGAAGGACTTCAAAACCTACACTGACTTGAGAGTTGCAGCTCCCCAGTGAATGATCATGCCAGGCACTGCTGCAGATTCCTTTTTTTTCTAAGCAAATATTTTTTGAAAATACTTTGAAAAAATCATCAACAGATGACAAAACCAGCCAATTTTTGCCTCTGAAAAAAGCCCTGTCCATGGACAATCAGCCAAATTCTTTTCTGATACAGATATTTGTTTCCTCACTTCAACTGGGATTATGTGGGATGTAAATTTGTACATAGCTGGCATCTCAGCTGCTTGTTTCTCTTTCAGGAGAGAACACTACTAGATTCCTAGAAAAGGTTTACAACAGAAAAGCAATATAGTGTGTTCCAAGCAAGCATTACAGTCATCCAAAAAGACACAGTTTAATTTTAATAAGCCTGCCTCTAAACGAGAAGCCAGATACAACAATCAGTGTAACAGGCTTCCACCATGTAAGCAATAACCTATTCATACATCTTGTAAGAAATATATGCAACATACCAGAAACTCCTGCTGGTGTCTTTATGAATTTTCCATTAAAATGAGCAATCACTGCTTCACATTTTTCTGTTGACTCCATCCTAAGAAAATAAAGAATAATTTACATAAATTAAACACTCAACCAGATTCCCATGTTTGTGAATTTTTTTAAAGCATATTTCTTGCTTTTTCTCAGAGCATATTTCTCGCTTTTTCTCTATTCACTGCTGTGGCTTGCTTTCCCATGTGTGAACAATGGAGATGATGTTTTCTAAGAACATATAACTTCAGAAAGGTAAAGCCAAACTCAATTAAAATTTTATGTACTCTGAGACCTAAGTCAGTGCCAAACTGAAAATAATACTCTTATTTACTCAGAAATTATACTGTAGCTGTCCAAGCTGGCTAAAGTACCTCTGTTGTCTTGAAAGAAGCAGGAAGACTGACTCACTATCACTCATAACTGAATCCTTAGTGCCCATAAGCTGCATGCAGCAAAGGTTAATGCCATTCTTAAGAGAGGATTCAGAACTGTCCGTGCAGTTTAAGAGTAATAAACTCAAATATAAACCTGCCTGACTGCCTGACCCAAACTGACCTGGCAGCTTTTAGCTTATACACATCATCTCCACTAAATGATGCACCTGGCTCTTATTTAATTGTCTCCAAGTTCAAAACAGGAGCCAATTCCAGCACAGCTATGATGGCTAGTGAGAATGTACCCCAAATCTTGAACAGGCTTGTGCACTTGTGCTGTCAGATCTAGACTTAATAGACTGGGCAGACGGCTGGAGAGCTCCTGCTGGCCTCGAGTGGCTCTGGAGGCTGCAGCTACACACTCACATTGAAGCGTGGATGTGTCAGCCCCAGCTGCCAGCCTGGACTCAGTCACAGTGAATGACTGAGATGTGCAAGTACAACAAAATTTATTTTAAAAGAAGAACATTTTTTTGCAGCTGTCTGCAAGATGACGTTTGGTTAATGTTGAACAGATAATTTCTTTTCATTTGTTCATTAAGTTCTGTAATTCATATCCACAAATTAGGCCAATGGCCTCAGCAGCAAAGAACTGGGACCAAAAATTACTAAGTCTTGGCGTCTTTTTAATTCTGATAGCCTTTCTGCAGAAGCTGGCAAAATACAATCATAGACAACAACCAAAATCACCAAAACGCCACACTGAACAAGAGGTTTTTCCAAGGATTCCAAAAATATCTCTTAGAGAATACTCAGAAGTTCTGAATTGTTGGCTCTGCATCAAAGAAACCTAATTTTTTTTTTTTTGTCTCACATGAAACAAACAATATAATTTAGTTTCAGACTCAAGTCTGGACTTGATAAAATACATTACTCCCTATTAACCTAATAAAAGTCTCCCAAAGGCAAGAAATTAAAATATTTATTTAATGTCTACAGGTTTCTTGGAAAATTTTAACTTTAATTAATATTTATCCAAAGATTTTCCAATACAAGAAAAATGTTCACCTTGCAGAAGGAAAGAAGTTCTAATCAGATATAAGAGCAATACTTATCCTATAACTTATGTATACTACATGCATGTATATAAACAGACATTTATACAAAAACAACTTCACCTGCATATATACAAAACAGGAAATGCATAATAGAGGAATTACTGAGAAAATACTTTATATATTTTAATGTCTTCAATACAAGTGAGGTTTTGGATACACACAAGTCTCTCGGACTTCTGCACATGATTCTAGAACACTTCTAGCTATATTAGAAAAAATATATCCTATCTTATTTCCTACCATATCATTGATTCAAGGTAGAGGTGGTAAATAAGTTTAGGGAGAAGAGACTGAATGGATTCAAAATGCCTACTGAATTTTAGAGTGAGTGTTACTGGATTCTACCCCTCATAGTACCAAAAAGTGAAAGCTACATACCAAACACAAGTATATGAATGAAATTAAAATGCCCAATTAATTTTACCCCAAAATATTACAAACACTTGTTGATTATTTTAAAGGGGACAGGAAGAAATGTTAGCGAAGCCCAAACTTGCTGGTTTTCCACTCTTAAGTAATGAATATCATTCTATTATTTCTAATTTTGTTCCATGGTTATACCTTCTGGAAACTGGACAGTCTGACAAGTATATAAAGTTGGGGGTCAGGGCACTGGTCTGGGGAGAGATTTTAAAAAACGAAAAAGAAAAATCACAGTGTTATGAAATATCTCCCAGCCAATTCACAGCAAAACCAATCCCTAAAAATTTTGGCCTCATGAGGAAGTAAATTTGTTCAGTTCTTTTCTGTGCACTAATTTTAGATTCTGCTGTTTGTTCACATACAGAGCTATTGTAATATTGGCTGAACATCTGAATTACTGAAATTTGACTTCACAGATATTTTACAGCATATTTTGAGAATCCCAATTCTTTGCTCAAAGCATGCTCTTATTTTTGATAATAGAAACCTTCAATTTAAAGCCTCTAAATTTTGATTGTTATACTAGGTTTAAAGCAGGACTTAGATAAATAAAAATGGCACAAAAAAGACTTTGATGGAGAGATCCCAGAAAAAGTAACTACATTAACTAGAGAAAAAGTAGATTCATATGGACAGAATATTTGGGAGGTATCTACTAATTTATGGAAAATACTTGTTCTTGTTGATTTGGGTGAGATATTTGACTTAGCACACAAATATTTTAAGATGAGATTTACTGTAAGTGAATAAAAATATTTTCTTTCCCAGTTGACGTCATGTTAATGAGCCTGAAAATTCAAAGGGCTGATGTTCAAAGGGCAATGATGAGTTCATTTTCTCCAAGGAACTCATGAAGAAAAACAACAAAAAAAAAGGCATGGGAGTGGGGAAGAAGGTTCTTCCTTCTGGACTGCTGCCTTGGATTCAAACTTCAAAAGCCAGAAAAGTCACAGGAGAAGTCTCTGCAAAGCATCACGTAACTCCTGCTCACTGGTTAGGGGATAGAGGAGAAAGAAGAAGTACAGAAAAGAGAAGGAAGTGGTTTAGAGTGAATACTTATTCTAGATAATTGTCCAGTAAGAGCAATAAATTTAGATTTAGCCATCTAAGCAAGATGAGACACAGCTTTACCAAAGAAAGAATTAACAAAACCCTGATGGATAACTCAGTCTCCCTTCTCTTTACAAACTTTATAATTTTCAATAATTCCTGCCTTTTCCACCTATTCTTGCCTTTTCAATTAAAACAAAGGAAAAAAGCTGCCGGCATGGCTAACACCACCAAAGTACCTTGCAAAGCCAACACCACGGCTTGTCCCACTCGAGTCCCGCAGTATCCTTGTAGAAATAACCTGCCCAAAGGGCTTCAGCATGTTCTCAAGCTCCTGCTCATCCATTGAAAGAGGCAGATTGGAAATGTATAAGTTAGTCGGGTCTTGTTCTTGTTGCTGAAAGAGAATTAAAACCAATTGTTACTGTTGTTGCCACTGACATTTTGAATTTAAAATAAATAATTACATATGACTTTTAGTGCAGATTTTTACTTCTCAGGCCCCTTTGTAAAGGCTGCTCTTTCTAGTATTAGTGATCTCCATCTTCTGCCACTGCCTGCAGCATTCCTGAGAAAGTTCCCTTTCTCCTATTACTGCTGACACCAACATTTTTAAGTGGAGATAAAGGTGAATAATTGACCAGTTTATAGCCCATGTTAAAACTCCATGTTTCAAATTTTTCTGAAAGGAAAAATAAAGTGAAAATGAGATAAAGGAAAGAAATAAGCAGAAAAGAAATGCAAGAGTAGTGGAAAGCACTAAGAAAGTCAGAAATAAATTAAGAAGAGAAAAGATTGGGATGACAATTGGAAAATAATATGATGAAAAAATGAGAAAATGCATTTAAGAGTCTGTACATTGCCATAATAGTACCAAAAGAATAGGGTGACACAGAAGTGAGTGGGACACTCATGCTCCAGACATGAACATTTTTGACTTTTCACCAAACTTTTACATTATGCATTCAGACAACACAAAAGTCTTCCAAAAACTTTCTCTAGAAACAGACAGAATGAGAGGAGGGCAGAAGACGAGCAATTAGAGAGGAGACAAATGTTGTCACATCTTTGCCATTCCCCTGATCTTCAGCTACTCACTACTTCGTGTGATCTCTGTACATGCCATGAAATGACACCTCAAAGAAACCTTTTTGTTGAAATTGATGATTTCCAGTGTTTGTCTACAGATTTCCCAGATGTGGTTAGGGAGCATCTCTTTCATGCTGGAGACCATCGACCATGTTCTGTACTGAAACACATTCTTAACCTGCATAGATTGACAGGACTTGGCCCTTGAAGTTGTGCAGAACTCTGATGTCATCATTGCTACCCTGCTATAAATTTAAGTCTCTGCAGGATGCCCACATTCAGTAGAACTTTTTTGGCATCAGCAGTGATACGATCTGAAACATACACAATTTTCATAGGATCACAGAATGTGTAAGGTTGGAAAGGACCATGTCTGGTCATCCTAGATCACATTGCACAGGATTGTGTTCAGACAGTTCTTGGGTATCTCCAGTGAGGAGATATAACACTCCGCAGTTTCTCTGCCCAGTCACTGCACACTAAAGAAGTTCACCCTCATTTGCAGGTGGAACTCCCTGTGCATCAGTTTCTGCCCATCGTCCTGACATATTTATTGGTCCCAGCATATTTGATGGCACAGTCCACAACATATTTTCCTTCTGTACAAGAGGGCTGACTGGCTTGCAGGGAAGTTTGAATCAAACCAGACAACAAAACCAAAACCATACAAAATCACACCACTTGCCTCCTGCCATTAAAATATTTCTTAAAGTGATTATACTGTATGGATGGTGATATGTTTTCATGCAGATCAGGCACCAATTTGTCCTTAAGCCACCCTCTTATTAATAATATCTCAATACTTCTAGTAGCATATTGCGTAATTTTATATCTTGCTATCCTGGATATCACCTCTCAGTTTGGGTCAGTTTCCCTAAGAGGGGAAAAAAAAAGTGCTGGGGCTTGGGGGGAGGTCACACCTTTGAGGAACAGAAAGGAATTATCCTGTTCCAAAAACTAACAAAAATTTAAAACAGGGAAGCAAATTCTAGGCTGAAAAACCTTTACTTATTTGCATTTTTACCCCAAGCCTCACATTCAGCTCAAAAGAGCTAATGTTTTGAAGTTTTTCACAAGGTTTTTCTAAGAAATTTGAATTAAAAACTATAGGAGGGAAATGTTCTTCCATTACATCCTCCTGATGTGCATGCCTCTGCCACTGGTATGACTGTAACTCCTAGCCACACCAAAATCCCACATACCTTACAAAACAGACTTTTCCACCTCCCAAGTGTTGCCCTCATTGGCCCCTTTATGGTCCATTACAAACAGCATTTGATTGCTGTGTACAATTCTTCTTTTGTTACCTAGTGGAGATATCCCCCTTCCAAAATAATACTGAATCTATACAGTACACAGACAAGTTTGGGTTCAAATTATCTTATCTTAGGATACCTGACTTCTTTATTGTATTAGAAACATCAACAGAAAGAGAAGACAAGAAAATGGATTCACTGTGAGGCCAGAGCTGACATTAATATTATTTGCTGGGCAGCATCACAGTATTTACACCTTGACATTCAGTTCAAATTTCCTCAGGCAAGAACGTGAGATGAAGAACAGCTTTCAGAGTTTTAGAACTGGTTTGTTACTTAGATAGTATTAGGCAATTTTGTTTTGCACCTTGAGATATGTAGGGTTGACGTCCATCTTTAATGAGTTCTATTAGCAAAAGCTTTATAGGAGGTTTCAGGCATTGGCATTACAAAATTGCACTTGTACCCATAGCAAGATTTTCTGAAATTCCAAATAGTATTTGAAAGGAAAAGTTTTGAATGTTTTACTTTTTATTATAGGCTGTAAAGTATATAGCAGGCAAATATCCTAAAACTTCCCTAAATAATCTAAAACAGTGTATCAGCTGGAAAGTCAGAGTCTTTGCATATTTCTATTTAATTTCCTAATGTTTTAATTCTAAAATAACAGAAAATATGAATTACATTATAAAAGTATTCTCATTAAAAATTCTAACACTTGAGAAGATAAAAAAGGCGTCATTTTGTTCACAGTAGCAAAAGTGTAATTTATATGCAAAAAAAAAAAAAATAAAATTACATTCAGAATCACCCAACAGAGAAAGAAATTCAGTCAAGTGCAGAAAATCAGAGAAACATTTCAGGCAACTCCACTTCCCTTGGGCTCCTATTGCAGCCCAGGGGTTCCCAGATTCCCACCTTATCCCGGCACTGTACTCAGGATGAGACCATGAGCTTTCCTTGCCAAAAGGGGCACAGGGATCTGCTGCCATTCACTGCACATGCTGGGCATCAGATTCTTGTACTTATCCACCTACCAGAGAAAACTTCATGCCATAAAATCATGTAGCACTATCGTTAGGGAAGGCAATGCTCCACTTTGGAAGAATATTAGCAACTTCACCACTAACCCACATTGCAAGCCGGGAAAAAAGAGAAAAAAGAAGTGCATCTGAGGAAATTGTTCTACTGAAATTGTTTTCTCTGAACAGAAAGCATTTTGTGTTGGAAAAATTTTACTTGTGGCCCATGAAACAATCTGCATTTTGCATTATTAATTGCTGGGTTTTGGTCAGGTACATGGTGAATGGCTGACTGGAAAGGATTGACTTCTGCTTTCCTGATCCTTGCTCCACATCAGTCTAGTAGTGCCTGAACACTCCCAGGGATTCAATTACTTCTGATTTGATCCTTTGATGGAACACACAGACCACAGCAGACAAAGAGGAGGTTGAAGACACTTCTGCACACGTCCATAGCTAGAACTGGTAAAGATGGCAGGCACAGGAGGGAGACAAAAAGCAAAAAAGTTGCTAAAGATGAGGATGTCTCACTGAAATCCCAGAATACAAGTTGAAATTTCTTCCATCTGTAATTCTTCCAGCAAAATAGTTGAATTGCCAACAAACACATTTCATAGCACATTGAGGTGGTATCTGCACTGCAGGTGCAAACCCATGGCCACCCTGGGGAGCAACAGCAGTTCTGCTATGAGGATCAATCCCAGAACCACAGAATATCTCAAGCTGGAAGGGACCCATAAAGATCACCAAGTCCAACTAGGTCAGGACAAATTAATTTAATCCACTTCTTCACTTTTCAGGAAAAGAAAGACACTGCCATTAGTTCTCAAAAGGGCTCATTTACAACACTCATTTGCAAACTCTACTACTGTTGGGGTAGATGCAAAGCAAGACTGAACTTTTTCTAGAGTGTATTTGGAATTTTATATGGTTTGACAGTGGAAAACTTATACCAATTAATGTGCAAAAAACCTCCTCTCTTCCTCTGAATAACTTCTTTCATCATGCAGCTTCTGTCATGTCCACAAGACTATTAAACCTTGAAACAGCTATCTAGGTACATTTTGAAAGATCATAAGCAGCAACTTAGCTCCTTCCCCTTAGAACACACTGGATTTCCAAGTTGACTTCCAAACAGCAGCCACAACTAGGACTCTCCTTCCATCTCTGTGCTACCTTAAACAAAAGGCACTGTACAAACAGATGCTTGCCATCATACAAGACTTTGGCATGGAAAATGGTTACAGGTTAACAGTTAAAATTCAGAAAGTTAGGAGAAAGACAAACTATTTAACTCATCCCTCTGTCTCTCTGGCAAGCAGGAGTTTAATACTTTAAGTTCTGTGACTTTCTTCCTTACCAAAACCTGTCTCACCATAGCTTAATTCACAGAGTTATTACAATTCTGTCTCAGAAGAGAAAAATAATTCCTTCGATACCTGAGTTTTTAATTCCTCTTCTGGAATTAAGGTAAAAAAAAAGTGAAACCAGCAAAACATCTTCCAACATAACTCAGCTCAAACCTTGCCTATACGCTGTAATCATTCCAAGTGATTTAAAGGTAGGTGTTTCTCCCTCTGCTTAAAACCCATGAAATTGTATAAGCCACTTTCACCTTATATACGTTAAATCTCTTGAAATTATTTGTACTGTTTTATGGAAATGATCAAAAAGTCAGTGGGAAATTCCCTAATTTTGGGCAGCAAGCCTCCATTAACATATAAACAACTGAATAGATTTTTTTTTTTCTAATTCTACACAATTTAGGAAAACTGCTTGATTTGAGCGTCTTCATATCTCATGCAGGGTTCCCTCCAGTTAACAGAACCTTCATCAGATCCTGAAAGATGCTGAAATTGCTCAGCATTTTCAGATTATGGGCAATGACAGGGAATTCATGGGCTGCTCAGTAATATCCGTATTACTGAGGAAACTAGCAAGTCTTGGTTTTAGCAATGCAAGTCATCAAGTTTCTATCAGTCTTTTCTCACTGAACAGCTTTAGCTGTGTCTCCAGAAGTTCTCTACCAGAATGTAACAATAGAAAGATGCAGAGCAGAGCTCTTGCAGAGTAACACGCTGCTTTTTCCCAAAGAGCTCTTAGAGCACTCACATGATAAGCTGACTATAAGACACAGCATTTCTCATAAAAGTGATGGGAATGATCAACTGTTAATTTTTATTTCTGCAGAAAGAGGTGATCAGGATTCCTACATAATGTGAAGTGCTCTACCGTCATCTGAAAGAAATTAACAAAAACCTCCCTGTGCGTGTGGAATTGTTCCTAAATTGCGAGCAAGAAACTTGGCAAAATGCTAAGACATCTGTTTTCTGTTGCTCTGTGTAAGGTCAGAGTGAACAGATAGCCATTCAGAAACATGTGACTAGGCACTGCTCACAGCATGGAAGATCCTCTGGCTGATAGGGAAGGGATTAAATGCTTGTCTGCCTTCATATAGATACTACTTCATAATTTACAATTGGCCAGTATCTCACCGAAATATGTCTGTTTTAGCCACAGTTTTAATACCGTCTGACCACAGACTGTTAACAACACAATTCAGAGAAAAATCACTACCATGATCTTCACTTGTTCTCTAGAATTGCATATGATTAATCCACTAAACATTTAAATTTATTTTTACAGGCACATCTATATTAGGAAGAGGCATTTAACTACAATAAGCATTGTGACCAATCTGACTATCACTGCATTAATATTCCTTTTTTATTCCTGAATGATTTTGCTTTCCCTTTGCCAAAAGGGCACGGAGGTGCTCCCTGGGAGCTCTGAATGAGCCCACCACAGTTCATAAGAAGGCACCAGACCCTTGTCAGAACAAGCCACAGTACTACTCAGCAACTGAGGTAAGACTTTTGTGGGTTGAAGCTCTTTACTCAAGGGAAGTAGTTGTTAACTGTCTATTTAATGCACTTGCAATTCCTGAAGTGATAGTCATTTGGCTCCCAAGTAAGCAAAAATTCAGCTTACCTTCAATTTATTTTATAATGACTTTTAAGAACTTTTACGAACATAAGGAGAAAAAATTATTATATTTATTTAAAATCTGTTACAGTAGGATTTAATAGTATTGCCTACAAAAAGTAGTACAAACTAGGTAAAAAGAAAACTTACGAGACAGTTGCTAAAAACTGCTGTGGAAATCTGCTTGAGTTAGCTCCAGTTTGCCTGTCATCTGTTCTTTGGCATTCAGAAGCCCAGATGCAGAATAAAAAAGTCGCAACCTGCCTACCTTCTCCAGTTAGATTAAGTGCACTAGCTACCATGGTAACCTAAACTATTTTTCTTACTTTGCTCTGTAGGAATGAAAATTGATTTAATTCTCCAGGAGGTTGTCACAGTGAAGACAAGTACTAAAAGCAATACATTACTGAACCTCAAAAAAAGTTAGCCATTTCTCGTTTTTGCTAACTCAAAACCATGTTCTTCATCAGCAACATAAAGGAAGAGCTGCCTTTAATATATTATGCTTAATAGCTGTGGAAAAGCCTTGATTTGCCACAGAGATGAGGAGAAGCAGCTAAGCAGCTTTTCCTTCCCTAAGTTCACACTTTATACAGTGTGACAATTCATTTTTTCCAAATACACTTGGAAAAAAGTCACCAAGAGCAAGTTTAAAGTATAAAAACTTAGGAAAGAAAGATAAAGCTACCTGCACATGTAGAGCACACCACAGTTCTGCCTTTGTAACCATGAGTAAAAAGTATAAAGATTGCAAATGCAGATCATCTCCGCACTCCAGGGGATCAACATTAACTCAGACAATGGGCTCATATTCATCACAAGCTAAAACCCACCCCCATGTAACAAGTTTCAGATTTTGGTCTGATGCTTTGAGGGCCTGTAGACCACTTCAGAAAATACAAATTGCATCTTAAGAACGGTGGAAGTCGGTATGTGATGGGAGAACATCCTTCACATTGTTAGCACACTGTTATTTTGACACAATTCAAATAAGAAACAATTTTTAAGACAGCCCTAATTTTTCGCACAAGCTTAAAATATTTGAAACTATTTAGTGGTATGTTAATATGAGAGCTAACACAAATAAGCAGGACCACACTTCATTGTGTCAGCGGAAGTGAAGACTTTAAGGAGGAGGAAATTATAACATTATGAATCTGAAGTCCTAAGTCCTAAAAATGTGCAACTCTGGGGAAATCTTTGAATGGGTAAACAGTGAGTCTTCCCACAAAAATGCACATTAGTGCACAGAACAGCACTTCTTGGCTCAAATTAGCAAGTCTCACTGACCACAGAACTCTTCCGTGTCCATGGACTACTTTCATGGCTTCTATTGTATGTAGTATATGTTTTCTTAAGGTAACTTTATGCTTCCATAGGAAAAAAAAAATCAGGAAAACACGAACTGGAAAATAAAGAATATCAATTATTTAAGTTATAAATTATCCTGACTATCTTAAAGATGCACATACAGAAGAAATAAAAATCTCATGAGGACAGAGAGAATAAAAGAGACATGAGAAGACAAGGTCTTCAACAACAAAGTCTGGAAAATCAGGGTCATTGAGTCCATTGCAGCTGTGTTGGACTTGGATGGCTAAATCATTTTAAAGAGAGGACAGTACACTAATTTTAAACACATGGTTGAAGTTCAATTGTGAGAACATACATTAATCCTTCTTGCGATGCCTAAAGTACATTGCAAGCTCTTTGCAAAAAGTGGTGATTCCTTATGTAGATCAGTTTTAGTAGATATAGGCCTTTCACTACTATCTCAGATATCTATCAACCTACCAGGAGATGGACAACCTGGTTGTACAAATGCCACTGCCATGCCAGGAAGGGAGTTGTTTAACACTCAGTGATGTCTGAGCTGGCAGAGCCAGATTGGTATTCTTGCTGGCTTGTGCAGCTCTACATTGCTGTTAGTATAATACAGATATTCTCTTGCTGCCATTATCTGGGCTGCAAACACAATGATTCTCTTCCTGTTTAAGTTTGCTAGACAGAAAGATGAGAACTGTGCATTTTACTAACCATTCTCATTTAGTAGCTCTTTTTTACCTTTTACATTTACACATTAGTTTACATCTGGAAAATACTAATTCAAGTCAACTTTCCATCTGAAACAGTTGCTTCAGTAGCTACAGGTGAATTCAGTTAATACCATTTGATGGGACAGAACTTGGTGTGAGCAGTGACTTGAATGCTTTATGTTAACCTCAAGGTCAAAAGCCTGTGAGAATTTAGGTGTCTGATATCTCCATAGCATTTAGACCTCACCATTTCTAAAACACCCTTACAGAGTCCCGCTACTTTAAATTTCCATTCAAAATACCAATATATAGTTGATTTTCTGTGTGCATCTATCTTCCTATACACAAAGTCACTTTCTGTCTGCTCTGAATAATGTAGAAACTTGGAGTTATCTCACTCTTACCTGTGGGGTGGTGGGAAGAGAAGAGGGCTCTCAGAAGAATCACTCTGACAGCAACCATGACTTTTCTAACAAACAAAATAGTCAGAGCTTTTCAACTTCTCCACCAACAGTGATGCAGAAGTTCTCCCCGGAACAGATTTGGCAGGATTTGGCCTGAAACCATATCTTGGGCCCTGGGCCTTCCCAGTCTGCTCAGCAGCAGCAAAACACAACAAGTGGGGTTTTTCTCAAGTCAGATCAACTTGGAAGCAGACTGCAAAGTACAGCATGATTTTACCCCATGTAATTCACTACTTATTATTTTAAAAAATAATATAATTGTAATTTGAAATTATCTCTATGAAACAACAAAAATTTTAATACACAAAAATCTGAACCACTTCCACTGAAGTAGGATTTGCAGGTGAACTTGCTGATGTGAGTAATTTTTAACTCACTCACCTAGAGCTACAGCAGGACACTGCAAAAAGATCTTTATGGCAGCCAGAACCAGAACATGCTTCAGCAATAACATTTTCCTCCCCCTTCAGCTGCTGTGGGTCAGGAACCACATCTGGGGGAGGGTGAGAGCACTGAGGAGCCGTGCTGCTCCTGACACCCTGGGCACAGAGTAATTACAACACCTTCCCATGGATAAGTCATGCCAATTGGGTTGGATTTCCTCTCTGAAACTGCAGCAGCTGCAGTGGTCAGTAAGGAAATAGATTGCCCAGACAGGCAGGAAACTCTTCAAATCCTTCTCCATGACACTCAGACTTAAGCCTGAGCAGTGTCACTGCAGTACCACCACTCCATGGCACAGGTGGTCGCATGCAAAAGGATAAAATACTAAACACACAAACACAAACTTTTATAATGCCTTGCATGTGAAGGGTCTGATTTACTAATCTTGCCAAAACAACTGTGACTGGACATTCCCAGTTTGGAGCATCTAAGTAGAGACAGGATTTTTCAAACAAAAGGAGAGCAGCCCTGCCCAGGAAAAAAAAAATTAATCCAACAGCTCAAAATAGACAAAAATCAAAGCACTCAAACTCATAGTCACTAGTGACTGTTTGTTGCAGTACTGTTCATTGGGTTGGTTTTGGGGTTGGTCTTTTTTGGCTCTCTGTGTTAAGAAGCAGAACAAGTTTCACCAGAATGCAAACCTCATAGTTACAGGTTTCCCACAGGTCACCAGGCTTGACACAGGGTCAGAAAAATACCCCCAAACTGTAGGATATTTTGGTGTACATTTCTTCATTAATGCTGACAAAAAGAAATATTATGAATATTGCAATTGTCAGAGGAAATGAGTCAGAAATATATACTATGAAAAAAATTAAGAAACTATTAATTAGATTACTATAGTTAATTATTAGAGCTTCTCTGTCTACTCAAGAAAACGAATCAGACATCAAAGCTCATTAAGAGAAAGAATTTACATGACTTCAAAATCTTTTTGCTCCTCCTGCCTAGATATCATATTCATAAGACAGCAGACAAAACTTTGAAAAATATGGGATTCATTTTAAAGCGGTCACCTAACACCCGAAGATTAAATAAAAGGCCTTTATTAAGCATACATAAAACCTTATAAAGGGAAAAAAACCCCAAGCGTTTTCCAGTAAGCATGTATGTTTGTGTCATGGCTGTAATGAAACACGCATTAAGTATGAAACATATGGTTTCCATTTTGTTGCCCTGGAATCCATCCAAAGACATTTATGTTGTTAGCTTAACTGTTCTCTTCAGCTGAGAAGCTGTGGAAAATATCTCATCTGAAAAAAATCTGTACCTAATGGATAACTATAAAAGATTTGCTAGATTTGCAGCAGACTATTTTAATAAAAAAGCCTCTAAAATTACTAGAATTTAGGGTTTTTTTAATTATAATATAATTTTCAAACTAAAAATAAATTTGCTTTAAGAGGTACCAAAATTATATCAACAGATTATGGTGGTAATATTTTCTTCAGTTAACAAATTTGTAGAGGTGTTTATGGCTCTCTTTTGGAACCAGGCCATCTGACCCGACAAGAATGCATGACGATATCATTACTAATGTATCATCTCCCTAATTTCATAAAAGAGCATTGCTCTGAAGATCACATTTGGCTAATAAGCTGGTTCAGAGGCAAGGTTCATTAAAAATTAGAGAAAAAGAAGGTAGCTCTCAGACCGTTATTTTTTAATCATTCTTGGGTTTGTCTTGATGCACAAGTAGGTCATCAAAGAGCTGGCTAAGAATTTCAAGACATCTATCATGAATGCTCAGATTCAAATTTTACTTATATTACCAGAAAATATACTAGAAGGGCTGAAGCAAAGTTCAAAGGTTAAATTTTGCCATGGTGTAGTTAAAAATTCCTCCCTAAATCACAAGGCTTCTAACCTCAGTAACACCCTATGAAACATTTCATACCTTTGAGCTGTGAACCAATTCATTAAGCCTGCTGTAGATCTTACAAATTATTGCTAAACTTCTGTTTGATTAAGCCAATGGAAAACACTACTATGAATAAATTGATAAATACAACCAGATCAGTTTGAGCCTTCACAATATTATGCTTCTTTATTTCATTAGTTGAGATTATTTGGGATATGGCAGTCAAAAGTCTCCATGTTATTACCTTAATAATCACGTGGCTTGAGGACAGTGCTCTCTGTAAAGTACCCTGCAACTGGAAACTCCACACTGCCCTCATTGTGCCAATGTACAAGCTTGCTCACCTTCACAACCCGTTGCGGGAATTAGCTGGTTAAGCTGGTTATTTTAACTCACCTTTGCCATCTGTGCCTGGACTCCACTGGCCTTTAAAGCAGAAACCGCCTTCTGAGCAGCTGCTGGGCTGTCAAAGTCAACAAAACCGTAACCTGAAAGAGAAAACATTATTTTGTTAACAAGACATCAACCAGCCCATAAACAAACACTTCACAGTCAACAACTGTGCTACTGGCAGAGAGGGACAATTTGAACTCAAGTTCTTAATATAGTTCTGCCCCCCACAAAATAATCTAGCAAAGTTCTTGAACCTTGAACTGGTGGGGATCTGCCCTAGTGGAACAAATCCATTTCCATGCCCATTCATTATAAGAATTTTGGCCAAACTGCTAACAAGCAGTATAGTGCTTTGCTTTGTATTATCTGGTATGTAACTTCTAACAGCAGATTATTTCAGAGATCACCAAGCAAAGCATCATTTCCTAATTTTTCTGAAGTAAATTCTTATTCCAGTTTGAATAAATGACAAATAAGTCTTTAAGTTACTTTTCATTTATTCAAAACTGGGAGAGGAATTTAGTTTAAAAGACACATATCTACCCAATTTTTGGTAAATTACTTATCTCACTGTATATACATAAAGGATAGTTTAATTTAAAAATGAGTGAAAACCCAGCTTCAGTGAAAGAAAATGGTTTTTCCTATTATTGAAAGAAAAATGTGAAAAATTGTCCTGAAAGCATTTTCTATGCCATATAATGCAATCTTTAAATATTAAAATAAACTCAACACCAGTTGAAACAAATTCCATATATTTACAATAACCTCTTTTCTTATTCTGAACAACAACATATAACTAAGGGATTCCAAGGATGTCCAAACAGCAATATACCTTGGCCTTAACAGACACTGACCTTACAGGCTGGGATTTTTAATCCAGCCCGGGAACTGGAGGCTTAAGACTCACCAAAAGGCAGTCAGAGTCTGGAAGCTACTTCCACTAGATGTTATTGCAACCCTCATTATGCATTTTTCAATCTCCTTCTTTTCCACCAACGAACTGCCCAAGTATTAAAATCCCTTTCCAGAGTTAAAGTCAGGGTGAAAGAAAACAAATGAAAAAACCAACAATACAATAACCTCTGGATGAGTAGAAAATGGAAATATTTCTTCAAAATACATTACTATCCTCTTACAATATATCTATACTGAGAAAAGGTTGTCTAATGTTATAACTGAACCAGCTTTAAAGCTCTTAAATTGGGAAAAACAACTCAAGCAGCCTTCTACATCAGTGCAAGCTTATTTGTGCTGCCAAGAAGCTGAAGAAAGCAGCATATTGTTTTGTGTAACACATGGTGGTGTGGATTGTTAAATCCTGACATGAAACAAAGTGAATTAGTTCGTATCAAGTTTTGTGCTGCCAAGGCAAGACTAACTTCCCATACCCCAAGCTAGCTCTCCACGCCCATGGCAGCCTGGGTTATCACCAACACACTGCAGGGTGTAATACAAAGTTACATACCGACACCAAGCATGCCATCAAAGCTGGCTTTGCCACCTTCCAGATGATATAGAAACTTAACTGCTCATTGTTCCAGTTAGTTTAAATCCCATGGTGTGTTTTTTGGCAAAAGCCAGAGATGCTGTCAATCTTTTGGTTAAATTCCAGTTAGATATCTGCATTCTGCCTACTTATGTTCCCACTGCAATTTCAGTGACACACAGTGAGCTTCCCTGGAGCCTTACCTTGCAGTATATTGTCATAACAGGCTGTTAGCTACAGCTTTTCATCTGAGATTTAAATTCTGTATCGAAAAAGTCATCTTAATATGAGGATTTCTGTATCACTGAAAGGACTACTGAACACTTCAGGAACTGACAGAATGGACAGACTAAATCAGTTAAGTGCAATCATAGGCATTAACTAATTAAAATAATTGAAAAGGGCATCTCCTCTTTCCTAGTCACAATGACATCTGCATACAAGCTAGGAAAAAATTTTCTAGAAATTTCGGTTTCTGAACTCTCAGTGCCTCTTTAATTTGCTTAAGATGGGGAGTTGAGAAGCTATGTCCCTGCACTGCTTCCAAGTTCTGCACAAAAGCTTTGTCTTAATTAATGATGAACTCTCCTCCCTCTGCCTATCAGCTTTCTGCCCATTCACAGGCATTTTGCTTGTTAACACTGCTCAATCGGCTGAGTTAATATTTCACCTTGCTTAGAAATTATCCTCTTAATTGTAAAAAACGAAAGTCTGAAATCTGGTATTTCAGTGTCTGCTACCACACCTTCTCCCACCACAAACATGCTTGGATACCAATCGCTGCAATTGCAGTGAGTGATGAAAATCCATGAACTGATGTATCCAGCTTATCTAAAGGAGTTCTAATTTTTTTTTTCCAGCTGCAATTACTTTGTTGAAAATGAACCCTCTCTTTGCTCCCAATACATTCAATTGAACATAACAAAACACAATTACAGTACTGGAACATGTAATTAAGTGCTGCTTCAAGCTACACTAATCAATGGTGCTTATTTCCACAATGTATAATTTTTTAAGATGCTTAGTATAGTTGAATGGTCATCTACAAGCTTCCCTAGTTTATCCAGGCAAAAGGGGAAAAGCTGCTTCTAACTCCGTTTTTGTTTTTAAAATAGAGGCGAGCTGCCAGCCAGCACTGTGCGTGTCAGCTTCACTCGGGCTTGGCTGCGCCACCGACACTGGCTGCCTGCCAGCTCCACTGGAGGCAAATGCATTGAATGCACCAACCACCAGCAAGAATAAAACTAGCTGAGGAATAAGAATGGGTAAAGAAACCCCAAACCAAACCAACAAAGGTAAAAAGCACTTAAAATACAACAATAATGTATTTTATAGAATCAGTTACGACTTCCAGGGGAATGCAGTATAAAGAAAAATATACATACCTTTGCATTTGTTTGTAGTCTTATCCAAAATAGCCTTCGTGGATACAATTTTCCCATACCTAAAATGTATTACACATCCGTAAGGAAAATGAGAAAAGAACATCCTATCACAACAGACACACAAATCACTTTATTTTATACCTTAGTACCCTTTATTCTATGCAAAATGAAACAATATATAGACTATATAATTATGGAATGCAAACCCATATACATAGATGTATACATAGAACACATAGATGGAAATGGCAAAAAAGATCAACAGTTTCAAGCACGATCTTGTTCTAATTGCCCTATATTCTTAGTGGCACAACAGAATCACAGGACAAGCCAGAAAAACTGCTTTATAGAAAGGAATTTAATGCAGTTAAAATCCTGGTATGTATAAGAGACCATGTTTTAGACATAAGCTGGGACTCTCTCAGTATTTAGATGAGTTAAAGCAGACCAGTTGCCTTGTCAGTGCTAGGCTTGCTAGCTAGCACAGTATGGAAAGAGGAAAAAAAAAACCAAAACCAAAACAAACAGAAGAGCAAACCCCAGCAAAACCCCAACTGACAGACACAAAAATATTACATCTGATTTAATATCATTCTGTTCTGGAAAGTGACAAGTGCAAGACTTATGAAAGCTGATCAACAAAGGTGGCAAAAAATTTCTGTACATTTCTGTCAATATAAACAATTTCAACTAAAACAAAAACATCCCTCAGAAATGTTTAAATTTTTGTATTGCCAGTTTCTCAGCTTCTCAGTACCTGATAAGCCCAGTCTGCTATGCAGCCCAAAGGTCAGCACACAGAGATCTGAGCAACTAAGCTTGGGAAACAGGCAGACAGCAATGCCAGCTATAAGAACAATTGCTGTTTCTGAAGCAGTCTGCAAAGGTTATCAGAACTAGGTATTTTGATCATATAGAGTAGAATTTATCATTGCTGGTGAAAACTTGCAATTTCCCTTGGAATAAAAATCCCACTTTTAATTTAAAAGCAGCAATTCTCCTGGCCTGCACCAACAGTGCGACTGGAAATGGAGCAGAGGTTTCCCAAGCTCCTTCCCATATCATCCTCTCTTTGCTTGTCAACTACACTCGTTAGGGTGCCCTCTGCACAGAAGAAAGAAATGAAGCAACAGGAACTTGCTTTCACTTGAGAATGTAAAGTAACTTATTAAGCTAACAGGAGTATCTATGCAGTGTGTGCCGAGAGGCTCTTTATCATTGTACAAGAACCCAAAATGAACTGAGAATTATGAGAAATGTTATCAGTATACGAAAGGGGAATTTGGGGAAAAATGAACTTTTGCCTTCTTACCTGCTAAACAGAATCTCAACAGTGAGTATCATTTCAAAAAGATATTATGTCAAAAGTCAACTAACTCCATTTCTGCAGTAGCTGTATTAGTCTTAAAATTTTTTCAAAATATATTAGAACCCTAATAAATTAAGCTTAATTTGTTAAGAGCACTCAAATAACTGCTCACTTGCAAAACGATAGTTATTCAAAGACAAAGCCTATTTACAAAATACCTTCCCCACAAAGAGTGTTTAAATACATGTTTCAGTGTAGTTATCACTCTTTGTGACCAGTTTCAAGACCCCTACTGTTTATGCAATGAGTTATTGGATGGCTTCAAATAGTTGCAAGGGGGTAAACCTGGGACACAAGCCACGAGGTGGTGGCTTCCTTATTTTATCTGAAACTGTGAGCATCTACACTGATATAAAATAGAATTATCCATCTGTAGCCTAAAAACATACAAGCATCAATGAAAATCAGTGCATACCTAAATTTACCATGTTAGAAGCTGTAATAAAGCAATAGAAATTGTGTGTAATAGTTGGAGCACGTACTTTCTTATTAGTGCCACTTATTTGCCAAATACGTCATTCCATTCAGAAAGCTTTATAGTCCCTAAGTCAAAACTTCTTGCATTTTCTCCAGAATTTTTCTGAGTGCAGAGTAAATGCACATGCTGTAAGCGAGAGAGGTAAACTGCTCAGGGTGCTTGCACCCAGCATGACATTTGACAGCCAGCATTCTCCATATCCTATCAGCTTCCCTAAGCTTCTTAAAGTGAAGAGCTACATAGCCTTTCGTGGGAAAAAAATCCCTGAAGGATGATCTCGTCTCTGCTACTGTTTCAGTTCTTGAGAGCACAGGAAGTGGTGCTGGTGAAGAACTACAGCACTAAGCACTTGGGTATTTATGTAAACACAGTAACCTGGCCAGCTGGGTCCAGGCTGCCTTGGGCTGCTCACCAGCCCACGATGCTGATGCTCACCAGCCCACGAACAGGTGTCTGCACCCATTCTGTTCTTTACAGAAACTCCGTGGACCACCTTCCACTGTGCAAGATGGCTCAGTGATTTATTGCACTGTCCTAGATAGCACGGCCCCTGCGAAGAACCAGCCACCATGGAAGGCTGCCAAGAAATTTCAGCAGTGTGAGTCTAGGAACAAACTGGGAACCAGTATAACAATGGCAGCTATCGCCAGGATTTCTCCTACGATTTTCCCTCCCATGTGTGAGTTGTTCTCCACTCATGCCATGAGGCACAGAAAGGCGTTTACCCGCCCTGAGCCTGGCCAGCAGGATGCACCCCCTCCTTGTTCACAGCATGTGCTCTGATACCAGGGGAATTACTCCTCGCAGTTTCTCCCAAGTGCTTCCTTCAAATTATGACCATCACAGAAACTTTTCTTCCCCTTAAATTCTATAGTCCTTATACTCTGCTTTTAACACAAGCTCCTGTCTTCAACTGCTCATTTGTTGGGTACAACTGAAATCAATACCCCGCAGAAATCAATGAGCTATGAAATACACCAGTCACAATGTAAACTGGTATGCATCGCCTGCTTACAAAAAGGATTATAGCAAGCAAGAGAAAATTTGTATCCAAAGATGTCTATGATGCTAGGCCTTACCTGAAGATCCTAATTCCTCTCAAAGCTTATAGATACCCAGTTGTCTTAGGCACTTGCTGAGGCTTCTCTCCTGCTCCACAGCCTTACTACATGCTTGGTGAAATTCTGTACCTACAGCAGAGCACTATTCCCATGGTTGGCAGAATCGCTTCTACGGTCATTGGCAATTGCTCAATGCCTCTCAGCTGAAACATGCTTTCTTTTAATTTAAGTACCAGTCTTAAGAAATAACTGCTAATCTGGCTGATGACAAGCAACTAGGTATTTCTTATTAAGTGGGTTATTTGGGTCTCCCAAAAATAACATCAAATTCATGTTCAGCAGCAACAGAGAGGTTTTTTTTTTTTTCGAGTGCTATTAACACATTCTTCAGTCTGAATTATCTCTGGAGATGGAAAGATGTTTTCAGCTTTGTGTCTCTTTTCTATACAGCACTTGTACCAATAGCAACTCACACATTGAGAAAGAGAGGGCTTGAGTAAGAGGCAGGTAAATAATTGCCAGGGTGCACTGGGTGTGGGATTAACGGGGGTGTGCTCAGTGACTGCCTGTGACCCAGTGTACAAGACACAGTTATAGGACAGAACACCAATACAAATGTCTGTCTGGATAGGACATAAAGAAGAAACATTTTCAAAGCCAAGCTAGGAAGAAAAGCAGTACAGCTGCTTAACAGGATAATGCTCACTGCTGCTCATTACATACTCTTAGTGCAGAAATGAAAAAATAACGCTCACCTGCTCATGCTGCCCCAAAATCTACTGCCAGGCAATATGAATGTCAAACACTGCACTACACCCTTCTCTTAGAAGCTTTTGAAGTGGAAGACTTGAAGCAAAGCACCACCACATAATTTTTTTTAAATTGTATTGTTCACCAACATGGTCAAAACCAGTGCAAACAATCACCCTGACAGATTCACGGCAAATAGCTAGGGATACATTTGATACTTAAAACATCTCTGAAGCCTAATTTTGGCAACCTCCATGATGTCAAAAGAGAAGAGTCCTTAGAAAACTAAGTACATGAATCAACCCGAGCCACTATTTATTTTTCTCCCTTTGTACATCTGGCAGTATAATGAACATACGTGGAAATGTGAGGGTGGTAAGATGCCATCATGAGCCTGACAAAGAACGGGGAATGAAGTAGCTTGAAGTCTCTGCCCCAAGTGCTGTTTTGAGTGTTGAAAGAACTTATCTGTGTGTGCATTAGGGGAGGTACAGTAAGAACAGGCAGCGAGAGGCTTGATAAGGTTTGTCTGGAATGAATTGTTCAAATCTTTGTCCACAACAGAATGTAATATACCTCATACCACCAAGCTCACAGTGCTTCCCTTTGCGGTACTTTCAACCTGTCTTCGCTGTGAAGGATTTCTCTACCACAAGATGTTGACTTGGACAAAAATACGCCAGAAGGACCTCTGCTACCATGGAAAGTCCTTGCCTTTTATTGCTGGTTAGGTCCTCCATCCTGAACTGTCCAGAACTTTGTGTTGAAGATGAACAGTGATCTCCCTTTGCCCAAGTCCATTCCAGTTGTAAGAAGAACATTCCTAGGGATCCTGCTGTTACAGTTTGCATTACTGTAGTGCCGTCAAAACTCCTCTGATATGCACAAACAATGCTGCATATCTTCTGTATTTATTCTAGATTAATTTTTACATCTTAGCATCTTATCACCACCCTTCATGGAATGCTCTTATTTTTAAGATCCAGAATCATGTGGTAAAACCAGACACAGATTTCGTAACTTGTAAGTGGCTTCAAGTACACGAATTCACTTTAAGGTGGAATTGTGAAAGGAAAGAGAACCTGGCTGGACACAAAATATTCCAGTAGGGAGGCAATATTCTCACCAGGTGACTCAAAAACTGGAGAGAGCACAACAAACAGGCAGATCTGGCAAGGAAGGTCACATGGGAGAGTAGATCAATCAATCCTAAAATATAATGCAGCTGCTGAATAGATCAACATCAAAATAAATTGTCATTTTGACTAGGGTAAGTAACTAGAAGAAAATGCATATAGCAAATACTTCCAAAGCAATTCCTCTACATTAATTGTAACACTAAAAAGAAAAAGCAGATGGGCCTGCTTAGTCTGTAAATCAGCTTCAAAAATAAAAGAGACAACAACAAAACCAAAAAAAAAATACTTCTTATTCAAGACAGCCTTATTCACCATACAACATGGTCAGTGGGTACCTTGCATGTACTCTAAATGCAGCAAATTATTGCTTGAAAGGAAATCATGTTGTCTTTCAGTATGACCTTAAATAAATGCATACAATAAACATGGACTTCTGCAAATCAGTGATATGCAAATTTTAAGATAAGATCCTCACCTCCCCAAACAGAGCATATTCTTTTTAAACACTATGACTCAAAACATTTATGTGCAACCAATGGTCTTCCTAGCCAGGCCCACACCACCATCTAGCTATCCTGCTTGTAGCGTGGGTGGAAGCCACTCCATTCATCTCAGTTGAGACCTGAAGAGGAAAAGCTCTAACAGCTCATGGGAAGGCCTAATCTCTGCTGGAGTTCCCAGTTCCTCTGTAACACCTGGTGCAAAAGGAGCAAAGAAAATTCCCTGGGTCTGAGAGAAAGTCAAGGGAGTTGTCACCAAGAGCTGACTTGGTACAGCTTCCTCCTGTTCCTCACTGATCTTCCCGTGTTCAGGGCGTTTTTAAGCCAACAGCACAGCCAAGGGAACATAATCAGCTCCATCAATCTTTTCTCCTGGATCCAAAAACCAAGCACGAAAGTTTTATCTGGCACCCATACCTCCCTCTCTCTGCTGCATTTTGGGAAAGTGGTGTACTGAACCTTAAGCTCTTGCTCCCTTTTAAGCTTAGACAAACGCAGGGAGTTTTTGTTTCTGTATGTATCAAATTTTTAATTTTCCAGTAAGGGGAATTTCAGAAAATAGTTATCAATACAACATTGCCAGTCCTTGTGATAGCCTACTCTGATCCTGCTCTTTAGTTATGGGTAAATGTTTCTTACAAAAACTTGATAAAGAAATGTATTCAATCCAGCAGAACACTGAGTTTGGAGAACAGAATCAAACCATATGGTTTCCATTTTTAAATTCTTCTTCACCACATCTATGCCCTAGTGCAGAAGGAAACATTGCTGAGAACATTTTGTCCATATTTTGTTTTCTGTTGTTGGAAGACACACTGTTCTTTGAGAAACTCTTTGGAATAACTCAGTTGCTTCCTGGCCATCATGCACCTAAAGGTTTTCACCAGAACATAGTAAGTATTACCACCAAAAGCTGGACCAATCATTTTAAGTCCTTAATTAAACATTTCATAAAAAGTTACAGTTAGACTTTTTATATTTTTATTTTCCCATTTAATGGGTATGGATAATCTAGCTTAGTATGAGTTCTGTTTTGAAATTGTTACAGATTTGGCTATTTATTCGGTTTAGTAAAGTCCCCTTTCCTAGTTTCAGATATTCAAGCACTAGGTTAACCAATGCTACCAGATGTGCCCTGTTTCAGGCATTAGACCGTGTTTTTCACTATATGCAAAACAGAACTTACTTGTGTACCTAAATTAAAGTGTTACTTTGATGACATGCTGTTAAATAATTATGTGGTTTTGATATAAAGCTAGTTCTTTCCTTTCTTACTAATTGTCCCTTTGACTCTCTGGTACTTCAGAAGAAAGACGGTATTTTCAAAATATCCAAACATCCAAGCAGTTCTCATTGTCATTTGTTATTATTTTATTTGGGAGATAAATAACACCTCCAAATAAACTAGCATTTATTATTATAAAAGCCAACTACTTTTTCGTCTTTACAAAATTACAAAAATTACATTTTCTTTATTAACGTAAAGACTCCTTTGAGACCTCTGTACTTAAAAAAAAAAAAAAAAAAAGGAAAAAAAATCCCCCAACTAAAAAACCCAAAATACCCTGGGCTCCACAGAACCTTGGCTTTACTGACAAATCAATATCCTTATATACTGCTGTAAACTCTTCACTAAGATCAGCAAAGCTTTCTTTACAAGCTATGTTTAGTTCTTCTTTTAAATTTAGTATATTTCTGCTTTCAATAAGAATCAGTGTATGTCACCATCATTACCAATGCAATTACCAACATCATCACAGTGCAAACTACTATTATTTTGGGACAAATAATTTTTTCCTCAGGCTTAGTAGGTTACAATTCCAGATTTCCCTGAGAAGTAATCAAAACCAGCAAAACTGGATGCAAGCTCAGATATTCTCTCCTCTCTTACAGTTGTCTGTCTTTAGAGGAGCAGATGCTTTGCACAATGGACATACACAACTTCGCTAAGCGTGAACAAATGCCTTCTAAGTTTCTTGGACAATACTAATTTCAACCATTAAAAAGCACTATTTTATGCATAGGTATTTGGTTTGTAGTGCACAGGCTCTACACAAATGTAAATGCTCCTTAGAGATAAAAATAATCAGGAATTCAAAATCCTAATGGACAGTGAATTGACATATTAAAAAAGATTTTGGAAATTATTATTTTTCAGCTACCCAATTTGTTTTTTCCAAGAGTAGTTATTTCCTGGTTCAGACAAAGATAAGCCATGGGGACGGGGAACACATGTTTTTAGAATCAGGAAATGTTTGCTTCCTTCTGCTCTTGCTTTGTAGAGATGTGAATAATCTCTATCTGTTCCTCAGAAGATGACTGAAATTCAAGGGGAAAGTGTCCCATTAGCATCCAAAAGCTATTTTTATTACATTTTCCAAAGGTTTTTCAATTAGTATGCTCCTTTTTGCATGACAAATTGATTATCTTAAAAGCAAGACCCACTGCACAACGTCCTTTCATTCAGCACAACTGAGGAAGACTTTGGGTTTTAATGTCTCTGGGCATTTTAAACATTTCAGAAATATTTCAGCTGACACTAAAGCAGCTTTCCCAATGTGGCTTTCTAATGTCTTAATGAACAGACTTCCAACAACTGCCTGCAGAGGTGTTTTCTCTATCAATCTTAAATCAACAAAAATGTAAGGGCATGTTTATTTAGTTTTACTTTATAAGGTTAAGAATGTCGCAATATGTGAAAAAGCAGTTATTCTTCAGTACTATGATGACACAGTACTGGAGGGAAAAAAATTAAAAAAAATCCATTAAGTATGCACATACATACCCCCCTCCCAGAAAAAAGCTTTTGGAGGCGCAGGGGAAGGCTCTCGTATTATGCCCTGTCAGGCGTCAAGAAGAATTCAGCTGATGCTGCTTTGAGAAAAAACACAACAGCTGTAGAATCGATTTAAAAAGAGATTTCAAAATGTGAGTATAAAAATCTTTACATTAGGGGGTTTTGGGGGCTTTTTTTTTTTTTAATTTAAAAGAAAGAAAAAGGCAAATTCTGAAGGATGAACCTGTAACTTCTATTCTAGGCTCTGACAAGTTTATCACTATCTGTTGCCTCAGTTGCTCTACTGAGGATGTGAATTCAGATACTTGGCAGAGCTATGATTAATAATCACCCTCTCTTCAGGGAGAGATTTTTGTCAAAGCCCTGAATCTTGGCCTATCCTCACTCAGCTGCAACATGATTTTTACTACTAAACATATGGCCCTTAATTTCTGTTTAATCTTCCATAGGCTAACAAGAGAATACTGCTCAATTTTATGGTAGGGAGAGACAACAGCTCCAGACACTGAAAAAGGAGAGGGCAGTAGCAGCTAAAGTGGCAGAGCTGATCTCTTGCCCTGCACTGGAGATCAGCTTTCATATTTCATAGACACCTAAAGAGTCTCATCAACCTAATGACTCTTATGAAAGCCAGAATATGAACATGCTGGTTCTAAATTTGTTGACTGCATAGCTGTTTTAACTGTAGACACAAGATGTCACATGCTGTGAAGAAAAATGGAATTTCAAGCAACAAATTGTGAAAAATGACCCTGTTCAGTGCCTCTTGCCGCCTCTGCCCCTGCAGTAACCCAACCTGACTTCTGACAAGCTGAGGTGATTTCGCATAATCTCTGAACCATCTGCTAGGCTATCTGTCAGTTCAGTAGCCTTGTTACTTTACAGTTTATAGGCTAAGCAGGATAAATAACCTATCAGAAACTCAAACAGATTTGCCTCTTTGACACACTTTGAAGTGCAAGTATTGTCTAAGTAATCATAGCATGCTTACTCCTAAACTGAAGAAAAAGAAAACAAAAATCAAAGTAATGCATTAAAACAAATGTCTGTTCTTTCAGAAAAGGAAATTGTTTATCATCATCTTTATAGTTTATGAAATCTATAGTTCAGCAAAAATAAACTGATTTTGCCTACGTTTTTAGGAGATTTTTCTCTTTACCCATTTAAAAACACACATACAAAGTATTTCTAAATGTGTAAACTATGTAGAGTTAAGGTTTTCAAACATCTGTTTGCAGGGACACAAATGCTGGTTGACATTAAAAGTGCTGTTTCCTGCCAACGATCTATTGAGTTCGTTAACCAATGAGAGTGAAAGACCACTCTGGTTTTCCTTATAAATTATGTGGCATTGTTCTCTTGAGAAAAATATTTAAACATGAAGTGGTGTGTGCAAATTAGATAGAATGGTTTAGAAACTAATTTGCTACTATTCTGCTTCTAATATAGAATATTGTAATTTATATGAAGTGCTCTTCCACTGAAAGCATTACAGGAAGTTTTACCATAAGACACGGAACTGAGGATCCTTCGTATGAAAATAGTTTGCAGTTATTCAGATAGTCATAAACAATAAATCTCATAATTATCATAAATTATCATAAATCAACTAACATATATTAAGTTGATCCAAACAAGAAGCTGCCGGTAAATGCTACAACATCAGAAAAATCAAGGAGTCTGCCTCTCAAAAAAAAAAAAAAAAAAGAGGAAAAAAAAAAAGAAAATTAATTTAAAAGATACTCGGAATTCTTGGCTAACTCACTTTTTAGTACTATCATCACTTTTACTTAAGAAAACACAAGATAAACATAGATAATCTATGTTTTCTGCAGCAATTTGCATGTGCAACTACTGACAAGGCTATGCGAGTATACGTGAAGAGGTTACAGTTTCCTACTGTTACAAGATGGAAGAACAAAAGCATGTTATTTTAAGCAAGCAAATGGTCTCACCCTGTTGTTTTCTTACCCTAATGCTACAGAATGGACACAAATTATGCATTGAAAAAATATCTGCATTTTACACACAACTGAAAGCCTGAAACAATATTATTTGCAAATAAATCATCATCGTTCCTGTGGCTCCCATAAAGAATATAAAAGATATGAGCATGTAGGGTTTCACATAGCCACAAAGATACAGCCTTTTTAAAAAATAATAATTCATTTGCAAGCATAACAAGAAAGTACCAAAAAGGTTCAAATTACAAGTCTGAAATGTTGTTTCTACAGTCTAGTGATTTCTTTTATCCTTTTATTCATCCTGAGAAATGATCACTACTCAAGACCATGATTTGGGAAGATGAGAAATTAACTCAGATGAATGCTAATATGTATTTATAAGCCGAGCTCATGGCAGGTCTGCAGACGTGCATGTATTGATTTACCACCGCTTGCTGTTTTAATCTGAAAGTAAGGCAGTATTTCCACACTCAACCATAAATCTCGGCAAATTTCAGCCTCACTGATTTTGCAGAGCCTACACTAACAGCTTTATAGAATAAAACTATGAAGACATAACAGAGCAGTTCTTGTTATTCATAACTCTTTCCTCTTCCCTCTGTTAAACAGTAGAGATCAGCTTGGGAGCATAAATGAGTCTCTCTACCTGAAGACCTTTTATTTTTCAATTCTTCCTCCTCCATCCAAGGAAGCCAAATTCAGTCACTGTCAGCATAGGATGCATTGTCCATTACTTTGGCTATTCCTAAGCATATTTCTTTTTCTTGTGGGAGGGAATTAAGGAAAAGGAAAAAGGAAAATAAAATCATTTATCTATACTTCCCAATACTTTTTCTCTTGTTTAGTCAGAACACTATAAATCAAAATGATTTTATCATCTGGCTACAGGCTTAGCTAGTGTGAGACTTCCTCCTCTCTGGATAAATAGGCAGACACCTATTAATACTACAAGCCTGTATACTTGCAGAAGAATACTCTTTAATTTATTCTTGCATATCAGTTTCACTTCCAGTGAAGGTTGCTAACCAAGTCTTATATCTTCAGTTTAAGGAGATGATGCTCCAAGGAAGCCAACAGTCTAGAAAACCATGACATTGGAGACTGCTATAGTACAAGGGCACTTTCAACTACATCCCATTTCCCAAGCCCTGATCCATCTGCCAACTCTGAACAACAAAAAACTGTTTCACATATTGTGAAAATTGCATATAGAAAAATTACAATTGCATATATACGTACATGCATACATAATGCTTTTTCTTGCATTGAAGAGGTCTTGTTGCTGGTATAATGCCTATCATTGATAACTTTTTCAAAATACATCGACATATTTTGTATGTTTTCCTTCTGGTTTTGTAACATTAAGACAACTCAAAGCCAACAGGATTTCCAAGACTTGGCCCGCTGGGTTAAAGTACATCATAGACAAAGATGCCTGTTTGTCCTTACCTCTACCTTGCACTAATTTAACACACCATCTTGGAAAGTGTTGACCGCCTCTCTTCTGTCTGGAAGGCAGAAGAGGAAAAAACCCAACACACCCAAATAACTTCCAGTTTCTCTGAACTGCATTTTACGGTGGTTCTTTTATGAAATACTCATAGTAACATCCTGCCTTCAATAGCTATTCTACACTGGAATTAACACCTTGAGGTGAAGAAACTACAATAAAGTACAAACTCCATCAATTTCTGGTAACTTAATGTCAATTATAACAGAACAGCACTAAATGGACAAATTACTCAAAGTCACTGCTAAGCCTTCCAGATGCCTTGTCCCCTTAATAGCACGGCATGTAGACTTTATCTCTATTTGAATCTGCTGCTGTAGCCTCAAGTCCCAGCTGTGCTGAATAGCAAATATCTCCATTTCAATAGGGAAAATGGTTGTACTAAAGTAGTTCTCTCCAGGGGTCAATATACTTCAGAAGGGCATTTAAGTGGCTGAATGTTATTGAGCAGAAACATCAGCTCACATATTATTGATCGTAACTGCATGGCTCTGTCGAAAAGATGCCTGCAGTGGTATTAAGTGCTGAGATAGGGACAGAGGAGTGTTATGCATTAAAAAAATACTATCCATCTGTTGCCAAATTTTAGATGAGCAATCACAAGCTATAACACAAAATCTAAAGCGCAACCTCTGTGGCTGATGCGTCAGGGTCATATTCAGTGACACTTCCTCAGTTTCACACTGCTTAGACAGTCTTTTGAATATTGATTGAAGCAAGCAGGAGGCAGAGTTTGATTTCTGCAGTTTTGCAAAGAGTATGTAATAGATACTTACACATAAATTTTAAATACACCCTTTTCTTTAAAAACATCATTAACCTGTTCTGATCCCATCACTGCAGCAGCGCAGCACAACTGAAGCCCTCTGCACCATCAGCCCACTGGACCCTGAGCTGCAGCCAGGGCTGCAGTCACACACCCTGGGCAGCACCAGACTGCCCTGCAGAACACACTGAACTGGCTGAAACTCATGTGATACCCACACCCTCAGCTCCAGTGACTTTTGCATAATGACTGTGTCAAATACCATCGTGGAAAGGTAAGTCCAGTGTCCCAGACTGCACTTTGGCAGTATGCCCAAGGAAGCACTTGGATCACTGGGCTTCACAGACGACAGAGGTTAATCCTGGCCTAGTAGGGAAAACTCAACCCAAAAGCATTTGCGCAAAGGGATGAGTCAGCTGAGCTCAGAGAAAATTAGGATCCTCCAGTTCGCTGTGTCAACTGCAAGCCTGGATGGAATCTACATTAAGCAGAGTAAGACATATGTTCAAAGTTTCTTAAAAGGAGCATCTGTGGGAGTTTCACAAACCCAGAACATCAGCAGCCACAGACAGGACTAGTCAAAAAACACGTTCTTACACAGAGTAAAGAAAAATCAATCAAACACTGCATGAGTGCAAAGCTGACAGGCAAGCCCAAAGTCAGTAAAGTCAATCCTGTATCACCACCTTTCTTGAACAGATTCAACAATATATGCGAGCAAGGAAGCTTGTATGACATGATCACAGTGTTTCTGGGCTTTAAAGACCTTCCCATTTCAGAGAGCCTGAGATGACTATTTCTTTGCCTACAAGAGGGCAGCAGAACAAACTTTTCTTTTAGAAGTGATAAAGTACTACAGGAAAGAAGTCATAACTTCTATCTGAGGATGAATCTCAGTGCCTACATTTCAGATTTTAAAATAGTTAGTTCTCTAATTTTTCAAATCAATTTAACCAAACAAGATACTTAAAACATTTCAAATAGAAGTCTTAAAATACTTTACACGAAAATCACTCAGAGGCTGGGAAATGTAATGGATACAATTATCACATAGGAAAGGACTGAGAAGGCAAAGAAGCAATGGCTATACCCAGTGTCAGAAAGCCACCCCGGAGTAAAGAGTTAAATAGTATCTAGGTCACTCTACAGTCTTTCCTGCACACCCTCAGATCACTGCATATCGGAAACGCTGTGTGGGAAGGCCAGGGAACTAAACTCACAGACCAAGTATGACTCAGACTGCAGTAATTTAATGATACTTTTATTCCCTTAAATTATCTTTGGGATTAAAAGAATCCACACCCTTAACACGAAACCAAATCACAATGAAAGGAAGAAACCACAAATTAACAGATCTTTGAGTTAAAAAAAGGAATCTAGAAACAAATTAATTGTCAATGGCAAGGACCGAAACCTTTCCTTAACATACTATATGGTCAGAACAGCAGAAGGTGAAGAATTTGAGCCCCAGTCAGATGTTCTTCTGAAAGCCAAGTGAGGATGATCTCAGCAACAGGAATGCAAGAGAACTGCCTGCCAAAAAAATAAAGGAGAGCTGTCATAGCCAAATGCTGACCTCTACCACTAGGGGAAAGCAACTTGAGAGAAACAGCCTCACTTTTCCCCTACCACTGAAGAAGTAGAACTCAAGAGCTGTCAAATATCTTTGGCACAAGCATGAACAGAAGAAAAGTATCGGATCCCGAAGAAGGCAGAACACCAATGACCCAGATGCAAATACAAATCCAGCAAAATTCCTGAGGAAAAATTAAAATTTTGGCAAATTCTCTCCCCCTGAACAAAGCAGAAGTTTGGAACAGAGACTAGTGAGCAGAAGAAAAGATTACCCTCAGAAATACTCCCTTTTAACTATAATGTAAAATTTTGAAAATTTACTCTTTCCTCTGCACTTTAAGCTGCCTCCCAAACTCTCACTTATGGAAAAGGACAAAACAAGGCACAGTAACTACCAGAAAATGAAGATCAAATCTAAGATGCCCTAAAGGCACTCAGATACCTTCTATTACAAGAACCTGAAAATTTTCACAGAGAGAAACAGAAATTAATTTCCCCTTTTTCATGGCAAAAATTTAACTAATTTTGTTGTGGTGATACAAACAGCAGTGGATGCCCTTTTCAGAAGAGTTTTAATTAGTATATTATAATACCATTATAAAGAATTGAGCATCTGGCTTTACAGCTATATATTTAGATGTATTCTGCTCTGTTTCTAATTAAACTGCATTTTTTCATATCCCATGAGATAAAGAAACTAACAATGTTCCCAAAACCTATATCCACCAGTAGGATACTTGTTCAGTAACCAGTTACCTTCGATAGTCAAGTTTTGCTACTGCTCACCTTTCAGCTACATCCAGAACAGGGAGCCTCAGATTACCACCTCGATCTCAGGTCAAGTGTTAGATGGGAAACAGTTGATCAGTGGCAGTCAGAGCTGTCCCCTCTTCCTGGGAGGGCCACTCTTTTCAAAATATTTAATGACATTCGTGAAACTGCATAATTCAGAGCAAGTGTCTTAGACTTCAAAGAGAATTAACAAATATATAACTGATTAAAAAATAAATTAAATGGGTGGAAAAAACCTTCAGAATTTCCCATGGAACAAAGTAATATGCAATTCACTTGGGAAGAACAGAGGACTGGGAGAGATTCTTGTGTATTTTTAAAATGTCATAACTGAATATTTGGAAGATGCTCAAAAAGAATGGATCCTAATTTACATCTAAAAAGTACATTCATGCTGAGGCCTTTGTAAGATGATGGACTTTTCAGCAGCAGTCCTGGCTTAATAGTCTTTCACTGCTAGTACTCTACCTCTGTTCTGAAATGTGGAAGCCCTGTAAGTTGTCACAGAGAAAAAGGAACAGAGAGAGCAAGACTTTCCCTCTCATTATTTGAGATCTTCAAAATGTAGCACACGGACTTTTGGCAACAAATAAAAAAGCCTTAGCAATAAAAATAAGACAAAGCCTTCCATACTATAAAAACCATGTAGCTTCAAGTATGGGAAATGTAAGAGTTTGAATACAGGATCTCTGGGGAGGAGGGGGAGGAGAGGCAAATGATTTTTTGCCTTTCCAGATCGACAGTACCACAAGCAGTGATGAGGGAAAGGAAATGCACGCTGCTACACCAGCTCCGCTGGATACCCCACCATGCTGATACCCTCAGGCCTTGAAGGGAAAAAGTCTCTTCTCTCTGCCAAATGTCTTCTCCAGAACTCAGCCGAGGCATTCAGGCTTAACACGGGAGATTTCTGCCTGGGGTACTGCACATCTACAGGTTGAAAAGAAGAAGAAAACACAATGCCAAAAGAACCAGACATCGTGGAGTTCATCTGGCACTCTGCACTCACGTAGCTGAAAAGCTCAGGCCTCACTCTCAAGTAAATCCTCAGTCCACACTATGGAGCAGGGAGTTGGTTTCAAACCCGAGTGCTGGCAACAGGAGCAGCGGGTCCCAGGTGCTCTGGGCTTTCCAGGGCCAGGCCTCTGTGAGCACACCACACACAGACAGCTCCGGTCAAGCTCGAATCGTCTCTGGGGCAGGGGGAAGCATTTCTGTTTGTGAGCACAGCAGTTCCCTTGGGCTTTGATATATACACTAAATGAAATTACATACTGAACTATAAAACTGTGCTTGTCTCTGGGCTCCAAAAGCTCTTCAGTTACCCTTTCAGGAAAGTCCTTGAAACCAGTTGTTTGGCTCTTTTTCAGGTCTTTAGATTTATTTCTGACATTAAGGGTTTGCAAATAAAAGATTTGAGGTTTCTCATGCATTTGTACTACCCTGTATGAAGCTCTTTTCTCACAATTTTAGATCTTTTATTAACATAACACTTATTTCACTATTGCATTCACTCAGATGTTAAAGTCCTTATTAATGCAGCAGAATAATTGTTGATACTTTGAGGAGACTTGTGAAAGCTTATTAGTGACTACACATAAGCCAAAAAGCAGCACTAGGGTTAGAAATACTAATACTGTGTAAGACCTAAGTCCACAATGTTCTCCTAGGAAAAAAAATTGATCCAGACTCTGTCTTCTAAAGATAACCTGTAAAATTACACAACTGCACAGAATATGGAAAACAAGCATTTAAGAAGAACACACATTTTAGGCTAATATATTTCAGTCAAGATGGCCAAAATGATCAGTTAATTAAATGTAATTATTTATAACCAAAAGTGAAGTTACATGCATTTTGGTGGACAATTTTCCTCTTCCGGTAAAAAAAAGAGATTAAAGTAAGAGAAGAAATGGAAATGCAAGGGGCAGGATAGGAGTACAAATCAGAACATATTTCTCCCACTGAAACTGACTCTGTTAATGATTAACTCAACTCACACAGGTAATTTCAAGTAGAATATTTGTACTAGTAAGAGTGTCAAAACAGACCCCAAATCAAAGTCTTCTTTTTTTGAGTTTTCATTGGTGGTTTTTTGCTCTATGTCCATGTATCATGACATTATCAACATTCAAATAAAAAATGTGACTTTTTTTCCCAGGTACAGCACATCTATCTACAAAGATCAGATACTTAAATGATGAAATGTTAATTCTTCTCTCAGTAACCCTTTAATGATTTCATTTTCTACAGAGCTGCTCTGAGCCTTGAATAAGGCAACTGCTCAAACTGAGCTGAGGCACCTGACATTTTTTGAATGTCATAACAGGGTAAAATTTTAGGAGTTGTGGGAAAACAATTGAGGATCAAGGCTTAAAATTCTGTGGAGCTTTTTTAAAGATAAACACTGTTTTTTCTATTTCCTCAGTTACATGTTTCATTGGAGGTAGCAGGATCTGAATTAACTAGTTTACCTATATTTGCTACTGCTTTCATTCTGCAGGTTAAATATAAGTATTTATTATGTGGGTTGCAAAGTGTTCGGGGCTGTTGTTTGTCAACCCGAAATGTAGCTTAGCAATAACGCGGGTAAAAAAAGATTAAAAGGCTATCAAAAAAATGACTGGCTTTATAATGTGTCAACATCAGATGGCTCATTTTTTAATTTCAAGGAGTTTACAGAAATCAGAGCTAAGCAGAATGAACCTTTAGCAAACAAAGTCAAGACTTCACAAGTTATGTGAAACCACATGAGATATTGGACATTGGATAGAAGAATCTGCCTGCAAATACTGATCCTGATTTCTGTGCTGAATGGCTTCCTGAAGAAAAGGACAAGCTTGATATAAGCACGCTGAGGCCAAATCCAACTTGGGCTCTAAGTTGAGTCAATTCTGGACTGGTTTCTGACTGAGACGCCTGCCTAAGTGGTCTCTGACAGAAGGGACAGTTTTTGGCATCATGGAATGCACTAAAAACCCTGATTAGTACTCGTTAACATTTTTAGTAGTCCACTGGAATTAAACAATCCCCTTCAAAATGTTCTTGAATTACTGGTTATTCCAATGAATAACTGCTGCTATCACTTCACATCTGCGTCAGGTCCCTGCCATTGGGGAAGCTGGGGACTGGGACCCTGATCAAAGGCATTCCAGCAGCTGCCACCGGAGATTTCTTTCCTGAAGCTCTGCGGTTGCATCTCCGTACAACAAATACCCACAGACTTGCAAACGCTCACAGATTTTACAGCCCTGCACTACCAAACCAGCTTTTTGTTTTCCAAGGAGAGATCTTCAATGGTGGTAACTTTTACCAAATCTGTTTTCCTAGTGCTTCTTTTACAAGCAGCTGCGGCTGAAACATTCCTTCCACTCTCTTCTCCTCCCTCGCCCCCACTTCCTCAAGGAAATTCCATGGGATCACCATTCCTCTGGCCCCACACTGCAACAAAACACTCATCTCCCAGGGGAGAGGGAGCTTGTGCAATCACTGGATCCCCACATCTGCGAGCGCAGGGCAAACATAGAGTTCCTTCATGCATCTGTATTTGGATTGCTTGTTTTTTAAACAATGTGCTGAGGGGAACTGCTTTTAAGTTAGGCTAAATGAAATACTGAGTTTGAAAAACCGCAATCTTTGCTTAATAATAAAATGGAAAGAGAAAATTAAAACTATATTTGTTTTAAATTCAAGGCATGTTAAGAGACTATCTGCATCTGGAGGATGGACAACTTTTTTACTTTTCTCTCAATTACAATTTCCCCAAAAATACCTGTGGGTCCCTAATAACATTCTACAAGAAAGTATCATTGTAAAAAAACACCCTGGAACTTCTAAGAGACTATTTCAGTGTAGATTTCATTTGATCACGAATGTAAAGCTATCTGAATTTTATTGCTAGCTAATTAAATTCCAAATATTGAGGGGAAGATAGAGAGTCTTCTTTCACATTATGCCAGGCTAGACGCTTCATAATATGACTGCTGAAAGCAGTTGCTAAACAATAAAGGAAATGACTATTTAAACCAAACTTCACATCTCCAGGCCAATCACAATTCCCATGGCATACCACGCAAATGTTATGCAAGTCAAGCCCTGACAAAAAGGAGCATTTCAGCCTCCATATCAGGCCTACATCTCTCTGGTGCATCTCGCAAAAGGAACATACAATAACAAATCCTATTTCTTTTCAGCTGTAGAAATGGGATACATATTTTTGACAGCAACCTCTCTCTCAGAAGATCACCTGCTAAGACAGAAGCTAGCAGAGCCGGTTTACACACCACAGCAGCAGGCCACTCCTCCTCTGACAGTTTGTCTGGTTGGGAAACTGGGTGAATCAGCTGGGCAGAACACAACCAAGAGTAGCTAAATCTGGTCCCAGGGCTCCTGTGGGTGTTTCTCTACTGTGCTGCACACTACTGCACAGGCAACAGCACTGGCACAATCAATGAATACATCCAGGGAGCGCACCTTCACCATCCTTGGCAGTATGTTTGCTCTGAAGAGCAAAACTGACTGAAAAGTGCAACTAAGGAAAATCTACTGCAGATGATACAAGCCCCAAACTGTGCCATAGTCCTTGAACAGGGAATAAAGAAAAATACGATGATGGTATTATACAACAGAGCTGAATAATACAAATCACATATGGCTCAGTTACTAAGGAATCTATCTCCTCCTAGAACCAAACGATATACTGCAAACCTGGTGTTATTTATTCAGACATGAATACAATATTAATGCACACATAATTCTAAAAAAAAGAAATTTGCAGAGGGCTTCTTTCTACCCTAAAAAGGTAAGACCAATAGATAGGCTCCTGCTCCAATATAATCAGTATTAATGCTGTTCTCAAAGGGAACAGTTTCAGAGACATTGATGTATCACATTTAATTATATGACATGAAATCATATTCCACATAATTATGAATGCAATACTTCACTGCAGCCAAAAAAACATGAAAGAAAAATGCAAGAAAAATGTAGAATAAAGGAAAAAGGAAAGATTATATTTTTAAAAGAATTGGAGAAGTCAGCTTTGAAAACTTCCATTCCACTTTCACTTAGCCACACCATCTATCTAAAGGGGTTGTGTTCATGTGCTAGAAGTATTTCTAAGCAGCAGTGACCTGCCCACACCACTCTCCCCATGAGTTAAATCCAAGAGATGTTCAGACTATTTTCTAAAGTCCAGCCTTTTTTTTTCCTAATGAGATATGCTGAGTAAAACTAGCAAATTTCTTAATCTTAAGTGACCATAGCAGTGCCAGCTCCCTGCTACTGTAAATGTTTGAGCTCCAGTTCACCTCCTTTCGGTCCTAAGTGTGTTTGAAAGAGATGAGAAATGGCAACATGGGAGAGGTCACAATTACACAGCAAAGAACATGGAAACATCAATATGTTACTGTATGTCACATGACAATGAAAGTACGTCTTTTATTAAGAGCAGGGAATTGAAACAACTATTAAGTGATCTTGCCCCAAAACAGGGAAACATTGGAGTATATAACTAAGTGTGTTTTGGAAACAAAGCTATATAGCACATCTGGCTCATACGTTTTAAGAAAACCATTAGCCTGCCAGTTGTTTTAGCTATGCCTGTGTTCATGATGCTGAATATTTAGCAAGGAACCCTTAAATTACTCTCTCAACAAGACAGGTGATTTCAGAATGCACATATGCAAAGGCAGCCACTGCAAGGTTCTGTTTCTGTGTTCAGAGCATCCTGGCACAGAACAATGACCTGTTGTGGTAATTTTGTATTTTGTTACCTTAAAGCAGCTGCTTTCCTGATTGTAAACCCATTAAAAATCCACAATATGACCCTACAGCGATACCTTAAAGGGGAAGGCCAACTAAGTGAAACTGTCCAGAGAAAAAAGCAATTTCAAAAATATCCTAAAGACTACAAACAGCTTGATACAAGCAGGACAGTGTGAGAAAACAGCCTAGAAAAGAGAATACCAAAGGGAAAGCTAGCCTGATGATTTATGCTGAACTGAATAGAGGAGACTTGGGTTAAGCCTCAAAGCTTGAAATCTCACCCAGGGACTGGGGATTGTCAGGAGGATGAAGGGTCTGCTGCATCATCCTCATTTAATGATGTAAATGTCACAAAAGGAAGTCTCTGAAGAAACTCAACATTACAGAGACACAATGCTGCTGCAGGCCAGCAAGTAGATCATAAGCAAGACAGTGGAAAGCACAGGGCTTTGGAACCATGTGGCTTCAGCATAAAGGTCATCCTCAGCAAAGCACAGTGCTTAGTGAGAGTCTGGAAAGCACCTAGAAAACATGTCAAAGCAAGTTACAAACTCCTGACTGAATCTGCCAAGACCCAGTCACGTAAGTCCCTAATCAGATAAGCAGGCTCAACAATTTCAGTGAATAGCTGGAATGGATTTAATCTTGTATCTTCAGATCCAGATATTCAATAAGTTAAAAGAAATTACTAAGAATCACCACATAAGAAAGTACAGTTAAAGCCTAAATAATATATTCAAACCCCAACAGAACAGCTGAAGAAAGCATATCATGTATGGATACCCACACCAGGAGAAGGGAGGACAATGAGGTATGGCTGAAGTTATCACTGCTTCAGCAACCCTGTCAAACCAGCTCTTCATGGCAGAGGCTTGCTCAGTGCAGCAGATCTCATGCAATGGCACTCTAGAGTTGTGAAAAGAAACCACACAGCAGGGTCAGGCAGCTTCCTGCAGGCTTTCCCAAACTTCAGTGGCTCCTGTCCTTCTCTCCTGTCCTTCTAGTCAGCTGATTGCTCCTGTCCAGTCTCCCACAGAAGATAGGATCTGTGGGTCACGGCATTGATTGCTTTGCCTACTCCCACATACCTGATGGGAAGCTCTTATGGCCAGGGCTGACTCACATCGTGTCCCCCCCGACGCTCCTCGGGTTCTGGGCTGACTGTTGTGACATCCTTGTGACAAACAATACATACTCTAGTCCTCCCCACATTTCTGCCTCTGGCACAACCGATATGAAGAAATCTGTTTTCTCAAGGCAGAACTGGAGTAGCAGGCTAAAGTTTGAATGAACTATTCAGAAACACGGCAGCTTCATTTCCCACACAAAAGCCAGTAATACTCTCTGAAAAACAGCCGTGCTCCCGAGCCCTCATAACAAAAACATAATGTGCTCTTTTCAACTTGGAAAAGAGGAAAAAAGCTTCACCTAATAGAAAAACAGAAAGGACCAATCAGATGAAGGTGGAGACAGATTTGTAGACACGTATACTGGCAAGTTGTGCTCTTGCCAGGAAAATACTTTTCTACAAAGCTGGTGAACATTTGTTCACTGTGTTCGTAAATATTGCACAGCTGTGCTACAAGAGAGCAAGCCCAACACTTCCATAATTGATAAGAGGTTTCTCTAGTGATTCACCAAAAATAATTAAACAAAATAAAAACATGGCCAAAATTAGCACTGCTGTCACGACGAGAGCTAATGCAAATCCTGACTAAAGCAAATAGAAGTCACAGTATAACAATCCCCCACACAAGAATTCTGTAGATTATTTGAGCTTGTATTCTGAGGGATTCTGTCAGAAGCAATCCTTCTCTACCATAACCATCATTGAAAATAACTTTTCAGTAGAGTGTATATGATACAAGTCCATGATGATCAGAGGGAAAAGTCTCTGCAGATGGGGTGTTTCTGGTACTTGCAGTGACAATGATGTTTTTCAACCATTATTTCCTCAACCCACAGGTGTTTCTCTGTCTTGTCTGACATCAGCCAAAAGATGCAAAACAAGCCAGGGACCTTTTTATGTACATCTACCAAAAGCTGCTTATTGCCAACCAGCAAGATCATTTCTACAATATGCAGAGCAGCCTTTCTATCCTTTCTTAGCACCAAGCACTGCAGTGGATGCCCTCTTAGGATAGCAAGACCCACTCTATATGGAGAAAAGGAGCTAAAATTACTCTGAAAGCCTCTCAGTAAAATCTTAGGCATTTGGAAAGAGCTAAAAAATATATTTCAGAGACCTGGAATAAACAACAGTCTCTTCATTGACTTCAGTGTGTCCAAGATTTTATTCTCCCTTTATTTCATATTATCTCAGTTTAAACAATGAACATGGCAGGTTCACTTTCAAGAATATCTTGCCTTTTACATCCTAGAAGTTTAGGCAGATTTATAAGAAGGAAACGGTTTGCATCTGAAACTTTCCATGGTCTACAGAAGTGGCTCACTGAGCTTTGGTGAACAGGGAGAGAGCTGCCATTCCTATCTTACTGCCATATCAAGTCAGTTGCTAAGGGACTATGTTGTCCAAGCCTAAAGTTGCTGGACATCTCACTTCCTTCCTCAGCAGAAATGGAGAATTTTGAGACAGAGTCTCCTTCCCTCTTAAGTAAAATGCACAGGAGGGAAACATCTCACAGGAAAAATTGCCATGACCTTCCAAGTCTGTAAATTCACATTGGAATTGATTTAACAATTTCATGGCTGAAGTTCTTGCCTGTTCTTTATTTATACAATTCATGTTATTCCAACTACAATTATATATTGAAAAGCAACAACAAAATTGGAATCTTTGGCTATCCAAGAGGAAGGGGACCAGTTACAGCAAAGTATTGAACTTATTTTCTTCTAGGCTGTTCATGCATCAACGACATCTGAGACTGTGCAAACCAAAATGTCTTCAGAAAGAGATTAAGGAGCTATAGTAACCACTGTACAAATAGTAGTTACTGGGGCGGCTCCAGTGCAAAATAACCTCACAGCTCTGTCCTAACATAACATGAGTGCACAGGCCAAGGTTTCTTCATCAGTTCAAAAGACAAAAACGGGAAGGAAAAATCCACTTCTGTAAAACATGCATTTGCAACTAAAATTCAAGTTACAAGAGGTCATTGTCACACGGGAAGCTGTAAAAATGTTTAATTTATCAACAAGTCTTTTCACAGATTGATTATCTATTCTCTTCTCTGCAAAACACAAGGATTTCATTTGCTGTTAGAAAAATGAGCAAATAGAATTTTTTTTCTTTAAAGACTTGAGAGCAAGCCGAGAGCAATTTTTATTATAATGCTAAGATGACTTATATGTGACTACTACCCTGAAAGTCCAGGTTGTTTTTTTTAATAAAAATAGAAAATCTCCTCTATAATTTAGGTATCAGATTTTTTGCAATATTCAAAACCAAAGGTAGTTCATGTAAGCTTGGATGCAAAATTTACAGCTTTTCCTAGCTATTTTTCTCACTTGTGTTGTGCTCTATTTTTGTATACTCCTAGTTACTTATCCACTGAATGGAACATAAAATTATTTTTAGAATTTCAGACAGTAGCATTATATACAAATCTTAATAATTCTTCATCCGAGATAGATAGATTTGGAGTTTTCTTACACATAGTATTGAAAATTAAGCTGAGCACTTTTGATTTCAAAATAATCCAGTCAGGGCACTAAGAATTTCAGAAGTACTAAGACATTTTCAAAATTCAGTAAAACATTTAAGGCAGATGATTTTAAGCAATGTATAAACAACCCAACTGCACAGTCTTTTGACATATAACCCATATTTGAAAGTAAGAGGCATGTGCTGTTGTAAAAATTTAAAAAAAACCCCAACTCTCATAAGCAAAAAATTCTTATGTTAACAACACCACCTGAAAACCTCCTGCTAAGCCAAGTCTACCCAGAACTTCAGCCACTAGAGAGGATTCTTGCATGGATCAACCATTTCTAATCATAAAAATAACTGTGCAGTAAAGTACAGCCATAAATTAGTCTGAAACTAGGCTAAGCCTTCAAATGGACATTGTAGTCTACAGTGATTCAGAACAATTACTTGAGTTCGTATAAACAGATTATCTTAGCAGTGAACAGAGGAGACCCTCTAGGCAGGCTCTCAATAGCAAGTTTCACATTTAGGTATTAATTTTAATTTATCTGTGATTTCAACAGCACTATGGGTAATCACAGTCGCTTCAGTTGCAGTTGCTTCAGTTCACCACTGTATTCCCACTTTCTTTGCTTCTCCAAAGTGTCAAACAATCTTTTCCTTCTGATTGCCAACAAAGTTGAAACCTGCCACCATATCACAGCACAGGGGTGTTTGTTTATAAATCTGGTTTTCTTCCCTCATAATCCAAACACTCCTCCTGTACACCTACTATAAGCTTTTAAGGTATGACATTATAATTTACATTTAAATGTAGTACTTACGGTTGGCATAATTTTACCAGGTCCTGGTCAGTGGTGTTTGGAGGCAGTGCTCTGATGTAAAGATTAGTTTTACTTAATTGATCCCATCCTGAGTTGCTGCTGCTACTACTGTTGTTATTACTGCTGGTGGTGCTGGGACTAGGAGGAGCCATTGGGTGGGCTGGTACAATGGACTGCTGCAAAGGAAAAAGCACATTAGAGTGAAGTATAGGTAGCAATCACAGCATGCACATCAGCTCAGTCTACAGCACCCTGGTTACCATTTGGAGCACTGTGTTCAATCTGTTCCTAATTACCCATGGATTTTAAATACAACTGCTTTCACACCACATTTGGGACAGGATTCACGGGCACATTCTAATATACCCAACCACCATTTGATGCATGCTCAATGCAGGACACAGGGTCAAATTATATATAACCTCCACTGGATATTACTCATAGGACTTTATCACTCTTCATTGTGCCATCTGGTGTGAAAGTAAAATAGGAGATATTGTTCCTCTAGGTTCCAGCAGGTGCAAAGTTTATATTGCTACGACCGTTTCACATATCAAATTGTGAAAGACACAAAGACCATGCTCTTTCCTTAATCTATCCAAAAATACAACAATAATTAGAAGCCTCTTTTTTCTCTCTTCTGGATTTTAGTACTTCACACTATACTGCTACTGGCTTTTTAAGATAGAGAAGGAGCACAGATAGCTTAAGGACCAGACTTTAAATGAATGGTGTGCCTTGGCAGAACTTCAATACTGCTGTCTATCTCCATATTTGTGGATTACGTCACAATTGTCAAGAAAAAGGCTCTATATAATGGTAAAAACCTCAAGTTTCAAAAGGAGAAAAGCACATAAGCACTTCTACCTACTCCTCAAGGTATCTAATGCTATTGCTCTTAAAATCGGACCCCAATGGAAAATAAAAACATCCTAGATTAAATCTGCAGTAGAGAAATCATTTGGATTAACAAAAGTATAGCAGGGCACTGTACAAAAAGAACTATGAACATGTCTGTGGTATTGTAAGAGAGGAATACTTCAAAAAATATACTAGAGAACTGAAGTTGCTTGTAAACATCTTGTGACTACACAGTTTTCATGTGGCCCCTGTCCTGCAGAAGCCTGAGCTTCCACTAGAAGCTCATAGCAAAAAACTGCCCTGTGAATGCAGAGGAAAGGCACAGTAGGCGGGAAAAAAATAAAATGGAATAAAGTGAGATGTCAATGCAGACTCACTTGTTCCCACCCTACTGCCACCCTCTACTTTGCATCAGAACAAACAGCTGTATAGCCACAAACCGAACCAAAAAATGATCTTCCCTGATCTGGTACACCACGTGTGGCTTTGTACTACGCAAAAGCTTTGGCTGTCACAAGGCAGGGAACAGGAATGTGAAGGCAGAAAGGAAAGGATTAGAGTTTACCCCTGTTTAAAGCACCCGTGAAACTACACACAAGAAAATACACAAGAAAAGCGAAACTATTTTGGAGATAACCTCAGGAAATTGGAACGAAAGCGTAAGTGGGAGAAAAGTACAAAGGCATGCCTTATATCAGATACTTTATGGTAATTACGTGTTTCTTCTTTGTCTTTCTCTAGGAAGGTTTTGAAATCTTCCAATTTGGCATGTTGGAAAGTTTATTATGCAGCTATAATGGCCAGGAACAGCCAACTGCAAGACTTGCTATAAAATCAACATTGATAAGTAGTAACATTGTTGCTGCCTAATTTAATTGAACTGAAAATTACATAAAAGAATGAAATACATTCCTGATCATTTAGCACTTCAAAACTGAATATCAGTATTTCATTGACATAGGGTTAGAGATTTTTTTGTTTTGGTTGTTTTTAATAAAGATTTTTAGAAACATTAAATATCTTCCAAAATATTTGTATTTGGAATTGAAGCACTGATCTAGAATTTCTTCCAGGGAAAAAGATTAAATGCTCCCTTCCAAGTCTGGAATAGAAACACTGATGGATTTTAACAATAGCAGCACAAGTCAGTCTGTCAGACCACTCTGCTTCCAGCAACACCACGCAAACATTTTTAGGGTTATAAGCAATGCAGAATGACAGAGCAACTAGTTTCAAAACATTTTCTCTTCAAAAAGCCTTCAGTGAATTTCTCAAAGTGCAAACAGTGATCAAATGCACAACTGCTCAGTTCATGGTTTCAAAATGCGCACGTACAGCTGCCAGAAAACTCAACATACACATACCTGTCTTCATCTAAACTGGTAATTACAACTGAAGGCTAAGAGCCTCTATTAAGTTTTTCAGGATATTTGGGTTGGTTTTGCTTTTATTTCTTACACGGTTGTTCCCTTAAAATCTTTGTTTTTCTGTGTTATGAAGAACCAGAGTTTTGTAAAATCTTGTCACCAGCTGGCCAAAGGGAAGAGAGGAAAATGTGTGTCTGCGTGTAGAGAGAGCAGGAATCCTAACTCTGTCTGTAAGACATAAGCACTCCATTCTCAGAAATTTAAACTTCTATTTAAACATGAAGATGTTCTAGTGCTAGTGGTCACATTCAAACATGACGGGAATGTAAATGGGACTATAGTTGTCTTCCTAAGTTTACAGACAGAAGGTTTCTCACTGCTTCCACAGAGACTCATACCTTCACAAGCCTTAAAGGCTTTACAAAACACATGTGCTGGGTGTCCTGCACTTCTCAAAGCCTGCAACCCAACGACAGACAGACAGCCACTAAGGGCACAGTGACATCTTAAAGCCATACAATTAAAACACGTTTTTTACATTAAAACTTTAATTTAAATTCTGAATCACTCTTTCCACTCTGTTCCTCATCGACGACTACTTGTAAAAACTAAATTAGAGAGGTCCCTCTGTTGTTCAAAGGGGCCTTTTTTTCCAGTTGCTCTTGCTGCAAAGGGCTGGTTGGCAGTGCAGCCTCGACGCCGCGACCGCGCTGGCGGAGCCTCCTACACTGATGTCCCAGGCCAGAAGAGTTTGTCTGCTGGCGTAGCTGCATCACCTCCCCAAACAACACCAGCTAAGCCAATAAAAGCTCTCTTCTGCCTGCACAGCTGCATCCACACCTGGGCTTTTGCCAACATATTGATGTCAGTGAGGATGTATGACTTTTCTCCACACCCTGATACACAGTGCTTTGCTGGCAAGACATTCTGCAGTGGAGACCCGGCCAAAGTTTGGGGTTGTTTGTTTAGAACAAGCTTTCACAAACCTTAACTGAGAGCTTTATCTAAAACCTGAAATCAAATTTGAAAAGTTTTGGTTTACAAACTGTAGTTTCCGCTGCAAATCCATATTAAAAGCTGCTCTTAAGTTGGACCTCACAACAATTTGCAATATTGTAAAACACAAAATATTTTGCATATACAAAACCACATTAATTAATTAATTAATTAATTTTTCTTTGTAATCATTGCATCTTAAATTAAAACATGGAACTCAAGGACAGGAGGAATAAATGTAAGCAACAGACCATTATTTCTTGTGACAATATTCCTGTTCACAAGAAATACCACTGTCACACTGTTTTTTCCTTAGTTTTCACTCCAAAAGATAATTAGCAATCATTCTTTTTACACAGCAGTTTCCTTCCTCTCATCTTCAACAAACATCTAAGCAAAAAAGGCCAGTGACAGAATAATCAGCCCATCTGCTCTATGATCTCCCCATCCCATTCTGGAGCCAGCTGGGAGGAGCTCCCAACACCCCCGCCTGATCTCTGAGGGACCTTCCCTCCAGGCCTCCACAGCCCCACCACAGCAATGGGAAAACCACAGGTACTTATTAGGAAAATGAAAAGCTCAGTGACTGAATAGTCCCCATGAAGTGCTTTAAAACAAGGAGAATTGTCTACCTGTGTCTTCGCAATATAAACCCCAAATGGGAATAATCACAAGTACTGAAAAACAGCTGGAGAATATACTCATCTTATATGAGCCATTCCTGGCCTTCTTATAAACCATTCTGTACCTAAGGACTGCAAATGAGTCAGAGCAGGATTTTGTCTACGAAGGAACAGAAGAATCTCTTTGCTGTCAACTGAAAAAAAAAGACATCAAACCAAAATGGAATAACCCCAAGAAATTCATTTGACCTGAGAGATACTGATCCCTACTGCCTTCAGACTACAGAAGTCCAATGGAACTTCAATGAGCAGAAGATAACTTGGACAATGACTGTCCCAAAGCAGAGTATGATCACTACAGCAGCAATCCATTTAAGTCTCTAACTTTGTGCAATAAAAGCACACATATGAAGTTATATAACATGCTAGCATTTAATTATGAGTTTAATCACTCAGTTAAAATTCCTAATAGGAAAAGTACCATGACTTTTAACAACAGACTTAGTTCTCATACATCTACTCTAAATTCAAACCATAAATTGCAGCATACAATAACTATCAGATTTATCCAGAACTGCTACTTGGATCATCTCATAGTATCAAAATCTCATCAGTAGTGTTTCCCTAGCTTTGTTCAGGTGACTAAGCTACAAGCACCTGCTTACCCTGCCAGACTGTGCCTAACCTCACTGATTTTGAAAGCAGCACCTTCAGTAACTGGCACTGATATAAAAATTATCATACCTTTTTTTTGTGTGTGTGCAACAGTGAGAAAAAGTATTAAATCTGGATTTATTTTTTGTTAAAGTGGGGGTTGCTTGTTTAATTTATTTATTAATCTACCTAACAGTTTAGGTTAGAGAGAGCTTTACATGTACAGTGAAAGCAAGGGCTCAGGAGAATAGAAGATGCCATGCCTAGTGAAGCAAGACACTGCAACACTTTGTGCACAGCTTAGGAAATAGGAAGTCATTTGGAATTAAATCATGTCTCTAGCAGAAAGAACAACTCCAAGTGTTTAACAGAAATGAGTGTTCATGGAGGAAGACAGTTGCTTTATTGCCTTTCTTTAAATAAGGAAACATTAAACCTTGATCACTTATTCTAAGCCAGCAAAGTAACGGCTGCAGCAGAGATGCCATTTTGAGTGTCCTGCACTATTCTGTTTCATGCTTTTCCTCATCATGTCTGAAACATTATGGCAAGCAAAACTGAATTTCTGGAGGCCTCTCCAAGTTCAATTCTCAGTGGACATGAGTCAACTAGTAGAAACCAAAAGCTCTGCTGCTGCTTTACTCACATCTCCTGCCTTAGGGTAGGTTCTCCAAGTGTTCTTCAGTCTGTAAGCACTTGTCACAGGAAGATTCAGCAACCAAATCTAAGCAATTTCAGCATGATACCCATATAAAGAGTATCTCAGAAGCTCCAGACTCCTGTTGAAAATCTCCTCAGGCAGGAAAAACCCTGATACCTGCCCCCTTTTTCTCCTTTAAACCACCAACCTTCCCTCTGCACAGGTAAAAAATATGATCTGATAGTGCCACTGTAAGAGTCACCAGGACTATTCCAGCAAGGGCGGGTTTCCTGCACAAGGCACAAGCTATGGATATCATGTTTTGTGATCATACAGAGCTACTTGCATATCCAGGATCCAAGCCTATTCCATCTTCCTTTAGATAGCGATGACAGGTGTTAGTGCTTCAGCCACATGGAGCAGAAACAACTACTGGGAGGATGCAGGACCTTGAGGGTGGAGGCTGGCATCGGGCAAAGACTCTGCCCGTTACAAAACACCACAGGCAGCCCAGGAGCACCTGGAGATCCAGCCCTGGGTTTCTCCCAAAAAACTCTGTAAATGTTCCATATCTTGGTATGAAAGAACTGTGCCAAAAATACTACAGTTGGGATTACAGCAATGATGGGCTGCAATAAATAGGATGAAAATTAAGTACTCAAGGAAAAAAAATATATCGCACTGATCTATTCACTGAACTGAACCCTTGCCTTAATACATACGTTTTAAGAGGAGCTTTGCAAGATAGAAATACAGGGTTACATCTTTTTTCATGGCTGTATGTTACAGCCAAGTCCTATGAAAACTATTTTTCTAAATACAGGTAACAGTGTTTTCCATACTAAAAGAAAACAAAAAGAAATAAAACCATAGGTGGATAATCATCATGCATCTATAAAGATAATAATAATTTTTAAAAGTTATTTTCACTCTGGCATTTGTTTTTGGTTAATATTCTCTTTCTTCTTCATTGTATTTTAACTAATTTGAACCAATTTCCCAGTAAGAAAAATGTTTCTGGTAAAATCCAGGGAAGTAGTTAATGCATTTTTTCTGAGCCATTTAAAGAAGCCCTTCCTTGAAATACAGAAATGCATGAATGAGTAGGTACTTCTCACAGCTTCCTTTTTAAAAGCTCATGAAGAGTGGCTCTACCAGCAATGAAACAAGACAAAGTCTGGCATAAACTCCTCATCATGGCTCAGATGCTCCTAACAATTTCACCTCTAGACTCTTCTGATTATAACCCAAGCTCTCTCCCCACTGAGCTATTTTGCTTCCTTTCCTCAGATCTTACAGTAACATAGCAGGACTGAACTTGTTCTCACCAGAAAGCAACAATTACTAAAACCAGAAAGTACCCAAGTAAATCATTCCAGCTTGTTGCAAAATATCACGTCTTCATATTTTTACAGGAAATTGAACCAATATTTATTTAAATTACACATATTAAAGCTTAATGCAACAGCAATCTTCTGTTACTAATGAAAGAAAGCTCAAAATCCATCTATATCCTTTTTATGAAGACACTTGAAAAAGCGTGAGCATAATTCTGGCCACATTGAAGTATATGACAAAACCCACACTAATGTTTCTGAACAGTTTTTTCCTCCAAGAATAGGGTGTGGAGATTTTTTCATTGTTTTTACTAAAAAAAAAAGCTTTCTAACTTGGAGTTGGCAGGTGAGATGGTAACAATAAAACAAGAAACGAGTGCGAGAAGTTGGTTCAGGTAGCTCTTCTAGAGTCTCAGAGATAAGTGAAAAATGCTTCAGTTCCCAGGAACTCACCTACTCCACTGACCTTATCCCCTGTCAGGGATTTTTAGATGCTCCACTGACTGATTCCTCATGTCAACTCCTTAGTTCAGAGACAAATAAAAGGTGCAGAATACACAAACCTAGCCACACCACAGCACTAGAGCTATCCCAAAGGAGAGCAAGGGGAGTGCTGAACTAGGCTGCATCCTGTTCCTTTCCAGATGTAATGAACCCTTCCTTTCCCCTTCCACCTGCTCATCATGAATCACAGTACCAGTCTTCCCTCTCAGTTTTATACCTGGATTTCCTGGACACTCCCCTGAAACAATACCTTGGTACCATGCCCTAGCCATGATAGAATTATAGACACATATAAAGCAAAATATTTGAGTTTTAGTTTCTGAAATATGAACAAGCTGCAGCAATCCAACAGCTAGGCCACATTAAAAGAATCTAAAAAGAAAGTCAAGATGCTGAAGTATCTGAAGAAAGAGAGCATGGTACTAAGATCTACCAGACAGACAAAAAAGCATATACATAATTTTTGTGGTTAGCCCCTCATTGAGCAATAGACAGAAAAAAATTCACTGCTGACTTCCTTCTTGATTCTAGTACATACACAGGCCTATGTTCTTCACTGAAACCAGCCAAAGCTTTTGCTCAGGATCCAGAAAATACAGGGTACTGAATATCTAGACTATGCTGAAGTTTTTGTTCTAGCCTGAGAATTCAAATTACAATTAAAAGAAAACACATCCATTTTCAGAGAGGTGTAACTTGCATGCTAATGGTCTATGCAAGCACCTGAAAGGTAGCAAGTCCAACAGATGACACTGAATCCGAATAAAAAAAAATTCCTCCCTTGCACTACACATCTCTTGGTCCATGTTAATAGCAGGGTCTAAAATCTTACTATGTTCTCCACAACAGGAAACATTCAAAATATCCCTGGTAGGAGAAATGCTTCACTTAAAACAGCAATTAACTTAGAAACTCCTGTGTCATGCAGTAGTTTAGACTAGACCACAGATGGTCACATCAGAGCTTGCAAATCACATACAGCTCACAAGCACTTCAATAGCAGCTCCGAGGACAGCACACATGAAATCTAAAAAATTATTCAATAAGCTTTTCATAAGTATTAAGAGGTTCATAGTGGTCCCTTCTCATTGTATATAGGGCTCTGCTTTAGCATTAATTAAACAGGAAACTCCTGCTCACTACCTCCATTTAAAAACTCTTCAGATGTCAGCGTACTAAGATCTGAAAATAAATAATATGTATTATCCTCTGACTGCACTTATAGTGTAATGGGAAGAAGGGGACTTAAATATACGGAAAATGAGAGACATGGCTTTACCTGGATATTTTTTGGCTCCCTTGTAGGAAAACACACGAGAGCAGGTAACCATTTCTCTAAGTAAATCCCACAAAACTAAGCTCTGGCAGCAAGACTCCTGCACCACATAAGGCAGTTACTTCTGTTCAGAGGACAGACTCTCGTTAGAAGAATGCTGATCTCCAGCTCTACTGCTATTTGTTCAACTTTTTTGTCATTATCTGTTGTGAACTTTTACCTCCAGTGCCGACAAACAGGGCCATGGGGACAATATTCAATGTGATCAAAAACATGCTGCTTTCAAGAACTTCTATTTGTGATATTTAAAATGCGTATATTTTTATGGGTGTAGGTAGTTACATTTTTAATTTCATAAAGCAGTAAATACGCCATCTCTTAACTACTAAGGATGCCATCCATCACTGTATTTTGGAGGTTAATCCTGCTAAGTCGGTATATCTCATAAAGCTGGTTAAAAAGTAGCAGAGTATAGATACAGACACCTTGGCTTATTCAAGAACTGCCTCAATATCTGTATTACAAAAAACTGACAGCACAGCAAAAAAAAAAAAAAAAAAAAAAAAAAAAAAAAAAAAAAAAAAAAAAAAAAAAAAGAAAAAGAAAGAAAGAAAGAAAGAAAAGTATGTTAAGTATGTTTGGCCAGTGTTTAATTCTTTAAAATAATAGAGAAGCAAATGGGGTTTTTTTTTAAGTTTTAAACTCTGCACAGAAGTTTCTGAAGTATTATTTACTCTTCTTCCATTTCGTATTAGACTTTAGATTTCTGATCCTTTAAATTTCTTTTTTTATCATTTTGCAGACTGTTGGCTTTCCCCCCAAAATCTACAATGTCACCATTCTGCTCATCTGGCTATCCTATCCACCCTCCCTCCATAGACAGCAATTATAGGATAGGAATGGCACCGCACTGAAGATGCATGTCAAAAGAAGCATCTGCTTTTCTGGCAAACTCTACACTGTTGGTGGCATTGGAATTATTGCTATACTGTTTGTCACAGGGTTAGACCACAGATGGCTCTTTTGGCTGACATGGGATCTGCTATGTCATTTTCTGTTTATTCAAGTTAAATAAATTGAAGAACTTGCGCCCGACCGTGCATGAGGGAGTCAATTCCTATCAAAATCCCTTTGTCTATGATTGCTGATTCCTTACGGGCAACATACTGCACCCAGCATAGCAGCAGCATTGTTACTGTGAATCCCTCTGTTCTGTTTTAAAGAAGAGAATGGATGTTCTTCATGGTAAGGCCATTACACAAGTACTTCACAGGTAGCCCAGTCTATTCCTGCTGCTTTTTGACAACATCGATGGAACAGTTGAGGCAGCTGTCTCTGGCCCTTTCTTCTGCATTCCAAAATCTTAATCTCTCTTAGAGACCACACCCCAGCCAGCATCTCCAGTTGTCAGAAAGGTGGCACATCAGACAAAAAAAGGGTAGAAAAAGCCAGTTTTGTAAGACTTCAACATCAAGACTGAATCTGGATGCCCCCATGAAAAGGCTCTTCGAGTGGCACAATTTGTGCTTCAAAGTATATCACTTTAGATATTTTATCCTTCCTACTCACTTTGCAAATGTTTTTCCAAGTGTCTCCAGGCCTAACTAATGTAATCAGCAAAGAACAAGCCAGTGTAAATACACTGCCTGAGTGCAACACAAAGGTTACTGTAATTCTGATACCAAGAAGGTCCAATTCTGCCTCTCAGCATCTTGTTACGTGCCTATGTCAAGTTACAGTTGAACCAATCTCAGTGAGAACAGCAGCATCTTGCATCACTTTCCATGGGAATAAATGACTCCTCCATGAACAGAAGAACAGGAAAGCATACTCGGAGCATCACTGTCCTTCCTAGTTACTCCACTGCAATTGTTTCCATAGTCTTTCACAGTATTTGCCACAGAAGTGAGGTCAGCATGACCTGTGCTGGACTGAAAGTTCCATTCATCTTTTTGCTACTCACTTCAGAAATTTTAAGAAGTGCCCTTATGGTTTTAATATTCTGGAATATGATAAAATGCAGCAGACACAACTCATTATAATCAACACGTTGAAACAGGTCATGCACAGCATTGCTGGTGAAAGATTAAAGCAAGTCTCAGGTATAACTAGGAAAGCACATCCTGAATTCAAGAAATACTAACAGTGTTAAATTCATCAGGATTTTATAGCCCACTGTTTTTTACGTACTGCAGTCAAAAAAAAGGAAAGCACAAGATACTTTTACAATTATTTCAGCAAAGGTTGAAGTGACTGTCAACTGAATTTCAGCTAGGAGTTTATGCTAATTTGTCATGGTATTTTGACATTCAAGGAGTCCACATTTGAGATTATGTTGCTGCAAGTGGTGTATAAACACACATTATATATATAATTTTATATTTGTTATTTAAATATTTATTATTATTTATATTTCTGTTTATTATTATTTATATATATATGGTCTATCACCGAACTTGTAATTTGCTATGCAAGAGTGACCACACCTCCATAACTGTGATTCTCCTCCATGACAAAACCACCAAATTCAACAGAAGCAGCCAAGTATTATTAAATCAGCAATACAGTTTTAAAACAAGAGCAAGATCAGTAGGAACTTTTTAAACCATCAGACTCATTACGTAAGGAGTTGTCAGTTTTCTGCACTTGCACATATCAGCCTACTTCCACCCTCACCCAGTGGATCTGCATTCATTTGCACAAGCTGAAAATCTGTCCAGAAGTTTTATAAATTTCGATATTGTATAGAACTGACAGACCAGAAGACAGCAGTGTATAATGTTGGCAAAACTTCTCAACATAGGGCTTTTCTACAGAGCACCAGGGAGCAAACTCTGCTGGGTCTGCTTGCTGCAACACGTACACCAATTTTCTTTGGACTGTACTGAGACTCTGTAGCATGTATGAGACTGCAAATGACATTCCCAAAGTCTTCTAAATTACTCCCTACACTCTGCGTGGTTTCCTAGAATAAAACGTAGAAGCTCAAATCTCATTAGTGAAGAACTGGAGTTTAACTTCACTGCTTCTAAAATGTTTGCCTCCTGCATCATCTCCTATTTGGGAGGGGAGCGTGGCCTCAGTACGGGCACCTGGCTGCAGTGTCTGCAGCGAGGGTGTGCCACGGCAGCAGGACTTACCAAAGATTTTCATTAATTCAACTGTATCAGTGCAGTTACACACACAATGACACCTCCAGGACAGACAAGGTCTTAACTGTGCTCTCATGGAAGGCACTGAACGCTGCAGTGCTGTAAGTTTGCCTTACACCCAGCAAAAGTGACTTAAAGTAAGAGCTGAGAAAAAGCAGTTTGCAGGCAGTACCGAGGATAAGTTTCCAAATCTTTGGGGCCAGTGGACACCATGCTACTTTTGACATTTCTCAGAGATGATCCTGCACCTTTAGACTGCCGTACTAAAGCCCACCATATACAACCTTTTTGGGTCACTACAAATGTCCTCTACAGCATATCCAGCATAACTGACAGTAGAAGTCCATTTTCTCCAGATGTATGATGTAATACACAGTCACACACAGGATACCCTGTGCTCTTCAGGAAAAAAGGAGTGGTCTGTCATGCCCAGAACAATTTGTACAGCTTTCTCCTATGCAGTACATAGAGGCTTACACCCATGCGCAGGCACCGCAGGACAAATTACAATCAGTTTAGCCTGACAAAAGCAACTATGTTTAACTCTTGGGAGAGATGGAAACAAGAACAGCTCATCCAGCCAGTGAATGATTCAGACAGATACCTAACACCACCTTTTCTGCAGCTGCTATTACTACAGAAAATGCTGCTAAGATGGTACACACAACTCAAGATGTCCCCAGTCGATCAGGAAACACTAGCAGCAGAAAGTGTAGCAAAAGCAAGAATTATACATAGTTTCTCTCATTTGTTACCCCTTTGCCCTTGAAAGAACGTGTGTGTGCGTGTGTGTGTGTGTGTGTATGTATGTTCAAGTATACACACATAAAGCAGTTTTACGTCCATTGTTTTAGATCTGCGTATCCCATATATTCAAATCTTGAATTAAATCACAGGCTGTTATGAACATTGTGGATTAAGACATTATCACCTAATTTTTCATTCTTCTGAAAGCCTTTATGAGCTGCTATCTGGAAACCATCTGCTACAAAGAATACTAGGAAAATGTTGACATTTGGACAATTTTATCCTGGAAAAGACAAGAAAGTAATAATTTTTGTCTTTAAATACCTCCAAAATCCTAACCTGGAGTTGTAGCTTGGTTTAGCTTCGTAGAAGTTAGAGGGAAGCATTTTTTTCTCACATTTCCCATCAGTACATCTTTTGTATCTCACAGTACTCAGTGGCTATGCCCTCCACCACATTTTTCTCTTTCCTGATAGACAGTTTTTATCTACGAGAGTAAAAAACGAGCATTGCTTCATTTCTTTAAGGAGAATTTTAGATGTTACAGTAATACACAAATCACTTGCTTCATTACCAGAATGCTTAATGGAGCGATCCCTTTTTCAGCATCATTTCAGGGAACTGGGACCAGGATACTCCAGAACACAATGCTTAGTACAGTACAAATACTATTTAATCCCATTCAACTTTGATCAAGCAGGGCTTGTTAGCATTTGCTCAGCATCAGTCTCAACAGATCCAGGCTATTTCTAACAAAACCATTCTGTTGTTCAATGAAAGCCATGGGCAGCATGTCTACATCCGTGGCCTAGAGAAGCTGATTTTAGGTCTGGTTAAAGAACAAAGTTGCTGAACATTCATTTAAGACAATCTGTGGGTGAACTCTTTTGAATTTTAATCCCTAGCAAATAGGAGCATGACACATTTAAATTAGAAGTAGTAGCAGTAGTAAGAGAATCTGACCAATTAGTAAATCCAATCCTCTTTATGCAAACTTACAAAAAACGTAAATATTTTCCTAAATGCAAGTGATCAAGGGCACACAGATGAGAAGGAGCTCTTTCATACATTAAGGCAATTCATTACAATATTGTGAACACAACAAATCTGGGGACTTGATGAAACATAGCAAGGAGTTTGCTAAAATCAGCATAGCAAAATCCAGCACATAAGCCTACTTTTATAGATAGCAGTCTGCTTCTCCTTATATAAATAAGGAAACCAATTTTCCTTCAGTAGGACAAAATTGTCAAAGCTGTAAAGGTAGGCCTTTAATTAAAATTGAAGATTCATCCACAAAAATAAGAGCAAGATTTCCAAGGACAGGTAGCTTCTGGTGGAGCTCCCCAGTAGATGTCTAGCTGCACATTAGGAATGATTTGTCTGCACCGACCTTTGACGGCCTGAACATAACACCAGGTCAACTAAGAACAGCGTGGAAAGCTGAAATCTTTCAAACATTACTGATCCGGTGTTTTAACATGGAAATTCAACTCCTGATAAAGTTGTCAAGTAGAACCAGCACTTTCTGAGACATCTAGGATGTGCAGATAGCGAAAAGGAAAAGGGCGGTATAGGGAAGTCAGCTTTAAGACGGGTGGTTAGATTTGCTTGTCTGATAAAATGGCTTTGGTGCAGTACCAAATAAAGAAAAAAGATGGCTTTGCTGGTCCTGCTGGCAGCTCAGCTTTCAAGCCAATCTTTTCCTCAGTTTGGCTGAAAAGATCCAAATGCAACAGAGGCAATTGTGGACCCACAAACCAAGATGGCAGTTCAAGGAATAGCTTAGGCTGGCATTACTCCAAAAGGCAGCAACCTTGCCCCTATGGCTGCTCACTTTCTCTCCTGGTGTCTTCCCCTTGCCCAGCCAAAGAACAAGGAGAATTAAACAAACAAACAAACAAA
>VZRV01001167.1:386678-398902 GCA_013398115.1 Falcunculus frontatus
AAAAAAAAAAAAAAAAAAGGAAGTTCCGACTGCTTCATTTACCAATGGTTCTGACTCATGAAAGTGGTAACAAAACAACATTAGGCTGTCAACCAATCTGGAACTAAAAGAACATTGGTTTTTCATACACAAAACAAGACCACTGCAGCAAACACATGTGGTACCTCTGGCTGAGTCTTACAAGTAAGGCAACAAGCAGCATGCACAAACCTGCCTGCTAAAAGTAAGTGAAATCCTGTGTACATACCACATGCAGCAATGCTGCTCTGGCCTTAGGGTCAGATTTTCCTTACAGCCTTATCTAAAACAAACCCAAGTCAGTCTTTTCTCATTTTCTAAAGGATGATGTTTTGGTAGATGCTTATCACTTATTAAATCAAATACTTTCTGACTGCTGAATTTTTACAAATGACAATCTTGTCCAAAATCCTTGTGCATGCAATTCAAAAAAACCCCATGTTATGACTTTATTTATAATTTCCTGTTCTTCTTGATAGCTGTAATTTATATTGAATTATACAAACAGAAGAGCTGTTCTAAGTCACTTCCACAGCCCTCATCAATTTTCCTCACATATTGCCTTCTAATTTAAAAGTTCACTCTTGGTTTGAACCAAGAGACAAAACTTTTTTTTTCTTTTGCAAACTACTGGTTTAACTCATGCAGCTACTTTTTAACTCAGATTTTGAATTTTGACAGAAAAGTGGTTTCAAGTGGTTAAGAACATCATTCAGATGTCTGAAAGTCAAACCACACAATATATCATATTTTAAAATTAAAATGTTCGTGACTTCACAGTGTATGATAATGAACGATTCCTTTTGCACCCAGAAAGTTAGTTCTGAGGTTCAGTTACAAAGATTTAGCAGCTGTATGCTAAGCAGATGTAGGATGCCATTCCTTGGTGCATCCAAATAGCTGCTGGGGTGAATGTCTGACTGCACAATGAATCATTGTCAACTCTGAAATGAAAAAACACAAGAATTAGATAACACCTAGGAAAGCTTCCAGACGTACTACTAAAACAACATTAATAATATACGAGAAATTCAACTGCCAAGCAGAACTGGTCGTGGCAGTGCAGGCAAGAGTCTGACTCAGACGTGTGAGTGGCTACAGCTACAATTAGAGATGATCTAAGGAGTGCTCACAGCGGCCACCAAAGTGTTCAGAAGCCCCTGCAGTCAGCAGGCCACGCATCAGCACAACTGGCACAACAGCTGCAGCACCTGTGGGAGACAGCGTCCACCTCTGAGTGGTGAAGGGACACGTGGTTTGAACCATGTCTGGTGCTATGTACAGATAGAGATGACAAACACCAGTCAGGAATAAACTGGTTCGTTTGGGCACAGAGCCCAACTCATCCACAGTTTTAATAGTCATGCTCTTGTCCTTGGTACAAAAATTCAGCTGAGGAATTATACCTCTGAATGCACCAGGAAGTTATAGATGAAGGAAAATACTTCTAATAAGTACATTTGGAATTGATAATTAACTTTAAAATACTGCAGTGAAAGGGAATCTGTCCAGCCAATGGTTAACATTTTAAGATAAATTAATCACTTGCCCCTGCTTACTGCACAACCCCAGTGCTTAGCAACTGCTTTCAGGTTTGTCTTACACTGTGGACAATTTCAAGGAATCACATTTTTAGTAAGTACATTCAGCTGCACTTTTCTTAGCAGCAATTGTACCTTTGCAGCTTATCCACCTGCACAACAGCTGCATGTTCAACTCTAATAATCTCGTACACGTTTTATAGGTTCACTATAAAAGCCACCATAAATTGAAGTGGAACGACCGTGTACTGCATTTCCTTAAAAACAAACAAATACTTGAATTTTGAATTTATGCAATTAAATTGGATTTCAAAATTTAAACGGGACAACAGAATACTGGAATAAGGACTTCCCAGTTAAAAAAAAATAAAAAGGAAGAAAAATAAAGGGGAAAAACCCCCCAAACCATAAGGAAGTTCATTTCATAGGAAAGATAAGGCCATAAAACCACTAAAGATAACTAGATTAAATTTCTGTACAATCTAAGCCACTGAATTTCAGGCAGTTATTCCCATTGTCAGTAATATTTTCATGGTTGACTGCCTTTCTGCCCAACAAACATCTGCTTAGAAATAAACTTAGCTATTGCTAACAGTAAACCAACCTTTACTCTTTCCGAAAACCAGAGTTCTACGTAGTTTCAACAGACCAGTTTCTTGCCAAAATGAACTTTGCCATTGTTATTAATCTGGAAATATCAATAATAGTATTCAGATGAATGTTCTCATAGACCATAAAGAAATTACTTACACGGTATGTGACAGGCAGAATTTAAGCAGTTTCATCATTCCAAATAATCTGCTCTATCCTGAGGTTCAGGGAACAGACAAATACAGACATCTATATAGGTATGTGTAAATGTGTATATATATTTTTTTTTTCCCCCAAGATATTTAGGCCTAATTGCTGAAGTATTTGAACCATTTGCAGATGTTAGTACCTTTCAGTGCAAAATCTGAGATGTAGGAAACTAATATTAACGAGTACCTTTTGAAGAGTAAAACCTTAACAATTTAGTTAAGATTATCCAAAATATCAGTGACAGGACCATTTTGAACTTCAGGTCACCGTCTTAATCCCTATGAACAACCTTTATAGGTGTGGCTGACCTGGGACTTCTATTATTACTCAGGACAATGACTCAACACAGCACTTATTTCAGGGAATGAAGAAGGTGGAGATGGATTCAGTCATTTTGAAAGAGGGTCAACAGAGAAGTGTCACGCCAAAATAATGTCTTTTGATAGAAGGATAAGACACACAGATAGGCTAGATGTTTCTTTACATCATCTAATATACTGGAATACAAAACCACACATTAATAATACTAAAACAATAAAATTGTAACAGAAACATTAAACCAGAAAGCACAAAATCGTCAGGAGCTTCAGAGCAGGGAATTCCCAGCAACTTATCAGAATACATAAAGAATGGTCATATGAAAAGCCAGAGGGCCTTTTATAATGACCAAGCCCATCTACAGCCCTTAGTGCCTTCTGAGACCATGACACTCCAAACCTGACAGATCTAAGAGCAGTGTGTTTGCTGGCAATCTGACAAAGTCTGCTTCCAAATTTAACATGATTTTGTCACTACAGCAATTAAAATATCAACCTAATGCTGCAACAATGACTTCCTTAACCATTTCCATCTCGCATTAGCCTCCACAGCATTGCAGAATATTGTAACTAGGAATGGAAGCAGCAATTAGAGCACTTAAAAAAACTAAAACCCTGCATTTTTCTACTGGTGCCACAGTGTGCCCTAGGTATCACTAGCACCTTTAACCAGCTGAAATTTTATATAGTGAATTACATCTTCGTATTCTTCACCATTAAAACTACTGAAGCTTTCAAACATACTCTATAGCTCCTCAGTACTGCAGGATATTACTGGTTCTCTCATCTCAAAAATTGTCCCTAATTCTGGAATATTTACATGTATATGTGTGTATTGGAAGCACTGTTGCCATAAGACAATAAAAAATGTCATCGTTTATTGTTTAAGTGAAACACTTTTTCAAAAACCCAGTTTTGATGTGTTTCTCACAAGTAGCATTCAGAGATATATTTCCTGGAATGCTGAATAAAAGCCAAAAAATGCCCCTGTTTCAAAGATTAGTAGCTAAGCAATTGCATTTAATACCTATCGCAAATGGTTTTTCCACATTACACAGAAGTAGTTTTAAATAAGCACAAGTACTATCATAATGAGGATCAATGCAAGCCAAATAGATTGGGTGGAATAATATTAAAGCAATTTAAATACCGTTTGATTCTGCTGAACGTGAGTTTAACACCAACCCCACGATTTACCAACTATTCAGCTCATGTTTCCCATTGGGGAAATTCAGAAGTCTTCTGGTTCTCTGTCTCAATAAGCACTTATTGATGTCTGCAGTCTCACTCCATGCAGCGGCACCACTGGCTATGGAAATATGCACTGGCATAAGCAAGAGTCTTAAAATTCAGACCCACAATTTTAGAACTCTTCTTGAACTCATCTGGAAGACAGACTACTAAACACTTCAAAGGATCCTGTCTGCTGGTGGTTGCTTTCACAGCAGACAGAAACCCATGGAACTGTGTGCCAGCTCTGCCAAAGCCCAGGTTTATCCAGGTTTATCCAGTGTGACTGCAGCTTTCCTGGGCTTGCAGGAGGCACGTCCCTGGCCAGGGTATGGCACACCCACCCTGTCCCTCCTCTCCACAGCACAGCCACAGCGGGCCGAGCTAACACAGAGCTGTACTGTATGTTACTTCTACACTACAAGCTTCAAAGAGTTTCATGTTGTAATAGGTTATTTAAAACCTTGGCTAAGCGATTAGCTAAGCCAAGCCAGAACAACACACATGCATGTAGCAATACAAACAGTTCCAAATGGGTCACAATGGCCGTGCTCAAAGGTGGGCACGCAGGTTACAGTCACCTGCAGCAGCTCGAGTGACAAGGTCTCCCCCACTCCCACAGTAGCCCACCAAAATATCTGTTGCACAACTGTTTAAAGGATCATTGGCAAATTATACACATAGGTAGAAGAGAAAGAAAAACACCACAGGACTTGAAATTCCTTCATCATTTCATAGCGTGAGATCTCCTTTGCAAAACACCAACCATCTCTTCAGTGCTCAGCTGAAGAGCACTCCAAAGCCTGGACAGGCAGCACTGCACATGGGGATCGCACAAGAGACATCACTGCTCCCAAAGCAGGAAAACACTATGGTCTGGTGAAAGAAGGATGAGTGAAAGAGGCATCATCGACTTACAAAATAAAAAGCAGTATCTTACACTTTAAGTGGTTTAAGTACAAATAAAATACAGAGAAATACAGAGCCTTAAATCACAGTCTCTCCTCTGAACACAACTTGAGGTGAAAGGGTTGGACAATAACCACTCTCCCTCAGAAGACTGAGGTCACGTGCCACATGCCTACATACAAGGTAAAGGAAACTTCCAGGTCCTGTACCACTATTTTGTTCGGGGTTCTTTTTTCATTTCTTTGTTTTAAGAATTCTGTATTTTTATTTGTGGACTTGTTAACAAGGATCTGCATTTGATTTTACCCTTGCCTGCCTAGTGTTTGGAGTGATTTTGGATTGTCGCAGTGGCTTAAGCATAACCTGATAAAGTTTCTGTGGGTCAAGTAAACCTTAAAGCAGGATTGTGAATCACCTCAGAGTAGCCAACATCTGTGAACATTGCTTCGGATTTTCACAGATAACTGGATACTCCTTCACCAAGCTGCAGCAGCCTTCCTGGGAGCTGGTAACACCACAGGCATGAAAAGTGCCCTGCAATGACTTACAATCCTGAGAAAAGCTCCCTTGTAACGCTCATCCAAACTCACACCTGAATCCTTAGATTTCACTCCTCAAGCACAGTAAAAATGGAAGTGCCATACACATACCTCAAATATCCTAAAGGACTGAATTCTAACACTGTTATGCTGTAGTACCCAAATGACAGAATATATGAGCTGTAGTTAATCTAAGGACTTATGTTTCCACTTTATTGAACAAAGCACCATATGGTCAAGGAGATTCTGATATAAAAGGAGAGAAAACAATAGAAAGTAAGGAAAGAAATAAATCCCCTTCTCATCTAAGCAGAGAAAAACCCACACAATCAGGTGTGAAAGTGACATTGCCAATAAGAGACACTGTCAAGAGGCAGAATCAATGGTGAAATGAAGTTACATATATTTAGTTGCTGTAAGGAAGCATTTCATTTCACAAGCAGGTAAGCATCAGGCTAGACTAAGTTTGATGCTTATGTTGCCCTGGTGTTTCTGCCGTTCTTCAACAGAGGAAAATGAAGCCCAAATGAGGCTTCAGAACAATGTGTTGTTTGTTTCCACTGAAACCTCATGAAGTTCTACAATTCTATCAAATAAGTAAATTCTAAATACCCACTCTATTTGACACATTATTTTTTACAGCAGAATAAACTTTAAACAAATAAAACACACACCAGTGATTTCCTAAACAATTATACTTAAGCGTACAACACGGCTTTTAAGAGGACACATGAACAAAAAGGTATTATTATAAATTATATTATTATATATTTGCATATTTCAGTAATTGTCAGCTTTTCTTTGCAACAGACTCTAGAGCTGATATATCCTTATACTGCATCATAAATTCAAAAAAAGACATTTTTGAAACATTGCAACTATATTTTTTTTTTGAAGAGCTTGTAAGACTTCAAAATACTTGCTAGATATTTTTAAGCCAATGCATCTTAGTGCACAGGTTAAGTCCTGAAATTGGTATAGAGTTTTACAGTTAAAAATCAATTTACATAAACAGTAATAAAAGTTACTAAATTTAAGCTCCTAGGAATAAACTAACTCAGACTGCCACAAACCTAGGTCATCTTGAATTTGTTTAAAGCAATCTCTCACCAGCGTTCAATTACTTCAACTGCAGTTTAAAACTACTCTATGAGTCAATGCACACAGCTGCAGCTACACTGCCTTAACTACAGTCTCTTGAGGGAAACAGCTAAAGCTGTGCTAATCACAGTAACCAGCCCTCACAGCACATGATTTTTGTGTTGTGTGTACGTTTCCTAAGTTGCTGGGTTAGGAGGCTTGTGCTTATCTAATCCATGGTTCCCCTCCTCGTTTCTCCTCTATTTCTAACTCATCCCTTCCCTTTCCTGTCGCATCAGGAAGCTGCAAATACAGTGGCTTCTGCAGGGCTGTTATAATTACTACAGCACACTGCAATTCTGAAACGTACACAAAATAACTCACAATTACTTCAACAAGGCTCAAGAACTTTCAGATGTGCTTCTGTTGGCTTTCTAGAAAACTTCTGACCAAAACTTCTTCCAAGATTAAAACATCTCCATGCACCTCTTCATTAGGACTACAGATTTATAAGCCTTCACACTGTCCCCCAAGTAAGGTGTTTTAAAACAACTGGTTGTAGAAAAGGAGAAAAGCGTTCATAAGAAGTTGGAAACAGATCCATGAGGGAAAACCACTAGAGGTTCGTAGTCTCCGATTACTTCTTTTGTTATACACCATCTCGTGCAACAAGCAAAGGTCAATTTCAACCACAACTTTAAAAGGGGAGAAAAAATGCAGATCAAAAGAGATACAATGTCAAATGATCATTATTTTTATTTACTTGGTTTCAGCACTGTGCGGATGTTTTAGGAGCCATCTCAAGCTCTCAGGAAAGGATTTTCCCCTCCCTTCCTTCCTTCCCCTCTCCTCCCTGCCAGCAGTTACAGTTTAAAGGATCTAACCCTTCTGAAATGTGTTAACTCAAGCAATTTTTTTAACAGTTGGAAGTTTGAAGGGAAAAAAATGAACCCAAAACAAAACAGCAGATGTTCAAGACACAGACTTCTATCTTCCCTTCCATGTGAAACTAAATGGCAAAGACACATTAAACAATAACATTTCCAAAGACATAAAAATATATGGTTTACCCTGTTAGAAATACTAAACAAAAACTTCAAATTGCCAAATACAGATAAGACAATCATATCAGTTTTCGCAATCTATAACATCATGCCTAAACAAGATAAAGTGTTTCCTTTTATTTCTTTCATTCAAGTTTTGGTACAAGTATAGAAACCCACTGACTGAGTAGTTTTGCTCCCTTGAGAATAAAGCAAAACTTCATAAACAATCTTATAGATGCACTTAAAAAATTAAAGTATTTGGTACTTAATGTAGGAGTTCAGTTTTGTGAAACCCAGGTAGACCCTTTAACATCGTATGCAATGTAATGGGAAATATCACCTCAAGCCAGTGATACAAAGTTACAATTCTTATAGTTCTGAGAGAAGGAAACAAAAAGAAACGAAGCCCATTTATTTCTGTAACCAAAGATATCTGTACAGTCCTAGGCACCTCAGCCTCCCCCTGCCGCAGCACCATCCATACACACAGGGGGTGTAGTGTCAAATCCCTCTGGGCACAGACTGTTCCATGGAGCTGCATGTTTTGAGTTATGACCATGCCCAGGCCTTGCAAGTTTAATGAGGTTTCTTCTCACACACACAGACACCACACACAGTGCCAGCTGGGAAATAATAAAGTAGGATTACAGGTGTAGCTTCTTGATAAGTTAAACCTATAGATAGAGTGAAAGGCTAATCTACATTTTTAGCCTGAGACTGGCGAAAGCTTTCTTCATTTAACCATCATCAGAAACCCACCTTAACCCTCAACTTTTAGAAAATCCAAGCTGCAACACAACACTTGATATTAACAGAGCTGCATGAAAAGATTGATCAAAAGCTTTGTCTGTCCCTCCATACACAGGCCAAACATCAAATCAGTGTTAAATTCCTCACGTGCAGCTACGCCCAGTTAATCTTCTTGAAAGCAGCAAACTATGTAAATCTCCTTATGCTGGCGAGATAAACATTACACTCATCAAACTGTAACAAGAACTACTGTTACTGGGCAAAGCTGCTAAAAGGCACAGACACTGGGCTGAGCACCCAGGCTATGCTGGTAGCACCCTGCACTCGCCTCCTTCCCAGGCCTCCAGAGCTGCTTCTGGCTTCCTCTTCGAGAAACCTGAGAGCAGAGGAACCTCCCTGCACAAAGCGATTTAAAATCCCTAATCAAATAGCTGGAGTAGCTCAGTAGATTCAAGGAGCAGATGGCAGGAGAAAGCCTAATTTTCCATTTACGATAATTTTACAGAGTGTAGAAATATTTACTTCTGAGGAGCGCCTCCCGATTTACATGAGAATAACAAAAGTGGGAGGAGGGACAGAGAATCATCTTGTTCTCAACAAAACAAGAGCTAAAAAAACCTGTATCAAGCAGTATATTGTATGTCATTTTGTTTCCTTTTCATTACAGATGCACACATGTGCATTCTTTGCATAGCTCGAGTAACCTTGATAGTAAAAATATTAGCTTACACCCACCTTTTTCAGACAGGATGTATGGCTATGAGTGTTGTGATAGGTTATTACTGCAGATACTGTGTGGCTTTCATTCTTTAACAAGACCTACATCTGCATTTCATATTAATTCTCAGATGAGCTGTCACTCATTTAAGCAACGTCTCAATTGTAAGCCTGGTAGGAGTATTTTTAATATGCCTGTCTGCCCATAACGCAGGAAATCCTTTTGAGCAGAGACCACATTTTAGTATTCTTATAAGTACTCTGAAAGAGGGATGATCAGGCACCACCAAATCAAATCTGACCTGAAATTGAGAATGTTGACTGGCTCCTACATGCCTGAGTTGCATGTAGAGACAGTGCAGATACAACAGGTAACAAACATAATACTATTAGCACAGATTTGTTTATAAAACAAAACATAGTTATTTGAGAAAACCAAAAAGAGAGTATGGTAAAGATCTGAACCTACTCTACCTATATGGCATTTTGTCAATGTTTTAAATTAAAGTAGAAATCCACATTATATTACAATGCCTTAAAAAGAAATCAGGAGAGTGTCACCTTGCCTTTTATCAGTTAATCACTCATTTTTTCAACTTACAGTCTGCTACAGACTCTTAAAAACGAAACAGGATAGCACTAAACATGAAGTGTTCTTTTATTATTCTGATACATATTAAAATAGCAACAGAGACATACAAGCTACTCAAAATATTTTAATTTCTCTTTTAAGTTATTTAAATTTTTTCAGCTTCACATACTGCATGCTGTTAGCATAGGAAACCCAGTTACTCATTTTAGAGACATTGGTTGACAACTTTTCCTACACTAACAGCACCTAGGGCATCAGGCTAAAGCACAGCTACAACGCAATTGTCTGAATATGGGTTACACAGAGCATACAGAGACTTAATCTGAACTTCTCTTAATTATCAAGGGCTGAAAAATTAGGTTTGCAGCTCTCTTCAGCACTGTTTGACATCAGCTCACCCCTGCAGGTGAAGACTGAGTGAAAGGGAGATCAGAAAGCCAATCGCTAATCGACGTTAGCCTACATGAATGAAGTTAATCGGAGTTTTCCATGGACTTAACTGGAGAAAAGCACAGACCCTGGCTCCTTATGTAGGAAGTGTTTGAGCAGAGAATAGCTACACACTAACAAAAGAAACCTTTGGTACCCAGGGTCTTAAGCCCACATAATACCCCTGCATTCATTTCTTTCTCTGCCTATTGGGAAAAAAGGGTCTGTTTGTTTTTCTGATTCAGTCGGCCCTTTTAGCTCTTTGAATCTAAGGAGTGCACTGTGAAAAGAAGAGCATCTTATCAGCCTGCTCCAGACCAGCAGGCAAACTCACACCCGCACACAAAACACAGCCCTGCCAGCACGAGGCCTGGCCCCATTGCCCTCGGCTCCTGCCAACACCCTGCCCCGCACCCGACACACTGCACAGCCACCCAAGGGGCCTTCTTTGATTAATGGTCCTCACAGGGAGAGCACGAAATAGTATCTGATGAACTCGCTTAATTTATAAAGTATGCAGGAGCACCAGACAAGATGATCAGCATGGGCGTATCCAGGACATTTATTAACAACAAACCAAAACCAGCGCACACAATAAGCATGTTTTGTTATGTATAGACTTGAACACTTGGAGTACAAGATGCAAAGATAACTCCATGCACTGCTGGGCAGCATCTGCGGAGCGCTGCTGAGATAACACATTGGTGATTCTTATCAAAAAGATATTTCTATAAAATAACAGGGAGAAAGGAAATAGCGATTTTTTCTTAAGCTTTAAGAAAATATGAGAGTCTAACTTTCACTGTCATGCAAGTTAGCCACACAGATCATGTGTCATCCCAACAATGCACCAAGGGTTCAAAATTTCCAAGGCTATGTCCCCATTATTTATACAAAACCCTCCACTGTGCGCAGCAGTGATATCTGATTTCCTATTTCTACCCTTAATGCGTTCTGACCCTGAGCAAAATAGCACAAACTTCCCCAGTATTGCTGGCTGAACCCGTCAAATTACTTGTTTCAGCTACTAAGTGCAGCAGACACGGAAGGATTTTTTTTCTCACCTGGAAAGAAGCCTGCCACAGTATTTTTGGCATGCTTTGTCAAACCGGGAGCTTGTCAGTGACCTCTACTCCATTTACCCTCTGGCACACACACAGAGCACACTTTCCCATTAACTTAAAAAGTAAGGTTTTTTTCTTTTCTTTTGTTTGTTTAATCAAAGAGTCAATGCAAAATAATACACTAAGCAGTAAATAATGTAAGGTTAATACCAACACTGCGTCTTGTGTGTGTAAAAAGTGCAGCCAAAGACAAACGGTCCAGCAAGGTTGTAACGCAACTATTTCAAATATTTTATTTTCAGCGACTAAACAAACAAACAAAGAAATACCTCTTTCAGTACAGCTCCATAGATGCGAGTGTTCCGAGCTTATCAGAGCAATCTTTCTGCCCATAAAATGTCACAGGGTCCCCCTGTGCCCTCACCGGGGGAAGCTGGGGCGCGCCCGAGGGGCGGCGGAGGTTTTCTGGAGGGTTATTTGAAAGAAAAAACGCGCCCAGATCCCCTCGCTCATTTCACGCCGAATGAAAAACATCCAGCCCCAAGTTTCGCTGTTGCGACACCGGGTCCTTTCTAACATGTAGCCGAGCCCGGCGGGGCCGCCCCGCAGCGCCCCGCACGCCCCGCGAAGGTGACCCGGCGGCGGCCGCCCCGGCACTCGCCAAGGTCACGGCGCGGCTTTTAAGAGGGGGTAAAAGAAAAAAACAAAAAAGGAGTAGAGAGTTTCTTTTTGCAAATCCCATCTCTCGAGAAGCGAGCAGGCTGCAAGTCGCAACTCACGCCAGTCGCCACCCCTCTCCCCACTCCTCCCCCCGCACCTCGGGGCTGTGGGGGGAACGCGGAGGAGCCACAAACCCACCCCCCCCCTCCCTTACCTGCTTCCGATAGGGGGTCCGACTGCCGCCCGCCGCGCTGCTGTTGCTGCTGGGGAAGATCATCGCCCCGCCTGATCCCCCGCTCCCCCTCGGGATGGGGAGCAACTTTGGCGGCCGCCGGGCTGCGGCGCGGCGGGGCTGTAGGGCGCTCTCCGCCTCCGTGCCTTCTCCGCCGGCTGCGGCTCCTCGAACCCTCCGCTCGGCCCCCGCCCCGCCCGGCCCCGCTCCACGCCGACCCTACCCCGCGGCGGCCGCCCAGGCTGCCATCCACGGGCCCCCGCTGACCGCCGCCGGCTGCCCCAGCCCAGCCCGGCCCG
>VZRV01001167.1:399025-451560 GCA_013398115.1 Falcunculus frontatus
ACATCCCGCGGCGCCCCGGCTGGAGCGGGGACCGCCGCGTTTGGTGCACCCACCAACCGCGGGGCCGCTCCCAGGCGATAAACACCGCGGGCTTTAACTCTCTTAAGTTTTTCTTGACTAGGGATGGGGAGGGGGGAGAAACATCCGGTCACAGCCCTCTCCAGTGCCTCAAGGCAGCATTTGGGAAGCAAGGGGAAATTCTTAGTTTCTTCACGAGATTTAGGCCTAGGAAATGTTAAAGTTCTTAGGCTGTAAGACTGGGACACGCAGAGACAAGGAATTCCCAACTTCACTAGCTAGTAATCTGCACTGTTTACATGACTATATTTACATTACCCACTGATGTTGACAATCTAGTTTCTAAGAAAGTCCAGAGCTATAGCTCTGTCAGGCCACTGACTGATCAGTGACACTGCAGAAGAACTTCTGTCACAGACATGCATCATCAGGCACCTTTTGGTTTCTCTTCCTCTTTCTGACAATACAGTGGCCCCAAACCCAAACACCCCAACGTCCATGGGAAACAGCTGAGAAGAAACAGAAAACTGCCAGGTAGTTCATTACTGTAAGGCCAAATAACATCTGACAATGCTAGAATTTACAAAAACACATAATCTTCAATTACTTCCCTAGAAATAATCTCTAAATATTTTGGTATCCTAATATATTGCTGCCACAGATCAGAGCCCATCTGAATAGAGTGCGATAGGAAAGCATCAACACTTGGCAGAACTACATTCTGCATAACTTTCCTGGTTTTCCCCTCTTTCAAGTCCTAAAATGGATCTCATTCAGTTTGGCCTTGATTAGATAACACAAGTTTAAGATCTGCTAGTACTGGATGAAAAGCACTGTAGCCACATGTGATCACTGGCACTGGAAAACATTTGATGGAAATAATTTTGTACCAATGGACTTTGTGTCAGATCAGGTACTGTCTGTCTGCACTACCCTAACTTCACACTGGACCATGGAACACTCATATTCCCACCGCTGGCATAAAGGTAGCACAGAGGCTTAATGCTAGGATAAATTCAGATTCCCTGGTCTGGTAAAGGCCTCATGCCTGCTTAACAAAAACATCAGTTGGCATCAATGCTGAAAAAGCAACAGTTCAGCAACTGATTCTGGGTGCAACCTTTTTTTTTTCTCTGATCAGGTTAATTTTCTTCCAGATCATTTCCTTTGTTGGGTTCAGCATGTGGCTGTGCTGCTGCTTGTGCCAGTGTAATGGAGGAGGTAGCAGTGAGCAAAAATAGGCAGGGGCAAGAGGGTGAATACGAGTGCTTGTTTTGGCAGCAGTATCAGATTATATTGGCTTAATACGTTCATGTACCTGTGGCTTAATTTGACAGAAATGTAGCTGTGTGCTCATGCCTTCCTGAGACGTACCACACACAGAAGTCGATCTGTGCTCGGGTCTTACTTATTTCAGCCCCCTGGTCACAGATGTCGCAATCAGACTCAGTGCTGAAGCACCCTCTTAAAGCAGTACAAACTGGAACAGTGACAGGCTACTTCTCCTGCTCAGATCTCTATTCCCAACCGAAAAACAAGAAAAATATTTTCTGGACCGTGTTGCAGTCACCCCAAAGGGATGACAAAGCTTACATCTGCTCCACCTACGGGAGGGCTTTGTTAGCTGGGGATGCGTTTAGTGACCACACCTTCCCCTCGAAGGGAAAAGCTTTTCAAAAGCCATCAATCATCCCTTGCTTCCTTCCCTCTCCTCTTCCTGCCCCATCCCCCAGGGAAGAGGCTGGAGGGATGTAAACACTTTATGCTCGATTGGGTCTCAGTCACTGTCATACCAGGGGAGGCTCTCAAGAATATTCCAAAGCAGTATCTGAAACGCTGCTGTCTTGCCCTCTCTGCTGTCACATGTCCCAAGGCTTCCCGTGATTTGGACACGATTTCCCTCTCTTAGATTCAGTATGTGGCACATCTCTCTTTGTTACCAGTACTCTCTTTCCTAACATATTAGGAAAACACACAACAACGAATATAATCCTGTAAACATCTACTAGATCACAATCCAACAGTATCTGATTATTTATTTTTGTTAAGGAAAAACTCATTACAGAATTTTCTAGGAAGAAAACTTGATGTAATTTCCTAAGTGTTAATGTGCCTATCAACATCATCTGTTCTTTTTAAAAGGCTTGAGTAATCTGTCTCGATTTTTGTCTCAAACAGGGAAATAGCTGCCTTCCAGTAGATTTGACAAGGTTATCAAGAATACAGAGCCAGACTCCTTACAGCAGTGTGACTGGAGAGAAAGGGACAGCAGAACTAAATCGAAACAAGAGAGTTTCTGACTGGACACCAGGACAGCCAGACATTGCTCTGAGAGGCTGTGCACTCTCCATTCTTCAGCATTTTCAAGACCAGAATTCATACAGCCCGAAGCAACCTGACCTAATCTTTTTGCTGATGCTGCTTTGGGCTGGAGGTTGGACTAAAGATCCTCTGAGGTCCCTTCCAATCTGAACGTATGTTCATATGAAAAAGCTGCTTTGTTCTTACTCAAGAACATAAGCAAAATTATTTCTGTGTAAAACCCTGTATTTGAGATTATGTTAATAAAGCTCAAGATAATTGCCTGGAATTTCAGTACTTGTGCAGCGATATATCGGTTCAAGTACTGACAATAGCTCTCCTACATATTTTCTGAGATGCAAGAATCATGCCTTGTTTGCAAAAAACAGTCTCAGTGTTACTGACTTAGCAACGCCAAAACCGAGATGCCTAATCTATAAAATGTATACAAATATGATAATAAAAATCATATTTTTCACGGACTTTGTTATTAACTGCACACAACAGGTGGGAACAGACTTGCAGGTAGCCAGGCATATTGCTGCTTGCAGTTGTAAATGAGGGATTCATTTTGAATCTGAGGGGAAAAGGTGACCACAGGGTCTTAGAGTGCCTCTCTAAATCATTCAGAGCCTCTTTAAATTACCCAGAGCTGCTCATTCAGAAAAAAAAGAGGAAAACTTATGAGCAGCTCTGGTGCATTTTGGAAATACAATGTAGCAATTTATATGTTCTGTTCTGTTTGCTTGCTTGTAGGTTTGCAGAGAGACGATGTAAATACAGAAAGAAAGACTTGTCTGGAAACCTGGAGACAACTGAAAGTACTCAAGAATCTTTCCAGTAAAGTGGCAAAATGAAAGCATTATTCTAAAAACAGTTCTACACATTTAAACTGCTACTTTACCATTTCTGTGCTAAATCAAATTCATGGCTTCCCTTACTTATCTCAAAATTCAACCAAAGTAGCTCTTTCCCCTCAGGGCATTCAGTGCCTCTGTAGGACAGATGGTCTCCCAGCTCTCGATCTGCTTTAAACGGGAAACTTAGAGTCTGTTGCAAACCCCTGTGAGTCCTGACCGGATCTCCTGAATTTCCTCACAACTCTGCTCTCCTGATCACTTCAGGGCCGTCTGAACACACACTAGTGGAAAAGTGACTGTGGATACCTCACTTCCCCACCCTGAGGGTACCTAGGAGAATTTCATGACAATGCTCAGTTCCCTGAGCATCCATCCTCTCATCACACCCGGTCATATGGAGAAAGATAGAAACCAGAGGAGGCAGAAAGCTGAGCCACAGCAACGCAAAAATACTTTTAAATACCCTATGCAAGCTAAGGAAACAGTATGCAGGGCTGAACTTTGAGAGATATTAAGCATTTCCTGTAAAGTGTTAATAAAGGGATATGTGAAGCTGAGTATCATACAGAAGCAGATTTTAAATTTTAGGCTTAAATCCATCTATTAGAACTGAAAGCATGAAAAGAATTTCTAACAGCAAAAGGAACAGAGTAAACTTCATTACATGGGAAGCTCCTTTAGAGATAAGTTATCACATAATTCATTGCTTTTATTTAAGTATTCCCAGTATGCAGATAATGAAAAAAATCTGTATCTTGCTAAGTGAGGATGAGGAGGAGAGGTCAGTAGAAATGGGACATGGTAATGTTGTGAACATGCCAAACACTTTATATATAAAGTCTTTCGTAAATTTTATTTTTTATTAGAAAAAGAAAATTATTATGAAACGACTTCTGCAGAAGTATATGATCTGCTAAGAGTGAGGTATTGCATACACAATGAGAAGCTGTTGTTTAAGAATGCAGTCTTCAAAATAATCACATGAATATATTCAACAATAAGAAAAGAATCTCCATGATGATCTGAAAAGGGAAAACAAACAATCTTTTCCAGCTGTACCATTTCAAATACTGGTACCAAAGTACCAAATTACTTACACTCTACACTAGAATACAAAGAAAAGCGCCATATTATCACTCATTATAAAATACATGTGCACAATCACTTAATAGATTTTTTTTATCTGAACACATCAGCTCATTCTCTCTGGGAGTCCTCCAACCTGTCTCTGATTTTCCCACCACCTCTACTGCAGAGGCTTTTCCCTTAAATCCAACAGCTCACTGTGAAAAAAGAGCAGTCCTCTCTTCCCTGCAGTGCTCACAGAATGCGTCTACTGTGGCCACTGGGGTTGCACCTCCAATGACATGCTTTGACTCCTATTCATTTTGGCTTGCTGTTCATTCCTTCCATGCTTCCTTAAATGTTCTTGGAAAGACACTTAATATAAATTGCACAATTATACATAATTGTTGCCATTCCCTCACTGATGACTGGTGTTAAGAATAGGAATATAGTGAGCAACACAATCTCTTGTTAATGCCATGCCAGCATTTTATATTATGGAAAGCACTATTTATTATTTGAAAGCCACAACAAGATAGTTCCTTATAGAAGCATTTCCACTGTCAAACAAATCCCCTTCCTAAATATACCCTGTATATTCTGGGAAGCACAAGTATGAAACATAATTACTGTAAAGGATTACTATGTAAGAGAAATTTAAGGAGGCTGCTCATAATCAGTAATTAAAACACAGGTCAAAATCCAATCCTCTTTTGTGGAATGAACTGAAATGACTCTTAAAGATCTCATTTCTGCCATTAGCCTGATAATGTTTCCAGACACTTGCTTGAAACCATAAAGCAGTCAAAGTGTGTAAACAGATGCCGAATATATTGTAGAATAAAATAATAAAGTCTGTCCAAAATGACAAAGCATATTGCTTTTTCTGCTTTATTATTAACTATGTAGAAAGTTCATCAACATAATATTGAATCGTATTTATTTTTTAACAGAGACTACTAAGAATAGCTTACTCTTTTGACATGCCTTTTTGACTGTGTATTTTTACATTTTGTGCAGAATAAATTTATGGAACAATAGAAGAAGAAAGCAAAAATATTTGCTAAGTATTTTCTAGGAAACAATGATTCCATGCAGCTATTTGATTTTTATATATTTACATATTTACATTTTAATATAGATATTAATAAAAGATGACGCAAAATCTGGAAATACACGAACATTTTTTCTAAAACTTCAGTTCATGGGGTCCTAAAGCAGGGCTATATATTCTGGTTTTTAAACAGAAAAGAGGCTCTTCCTAGCCCCAGTATGCTGAGTTTTGGTATGCTGGGTTTTCCTGGATGACATTATTCATCATATTGACCAGGCTGGAAAGGTTACTATTTTATGAGAATTTTAGCAATAAGAAAGAAAAGAAATTAAAAGACTCCTACAATTAAAATATGTTTAAAGATTGAGAACAGTTAATGACAATGAAAAGATAAATCACTAACAATGGTTAGAGTGGAAGGTCTGACCACAAATCAGCCAGACTTAAATTTTATTCTTTTGTGTGTTGTCTTCTTGGTATCTAAGGCCAAGAAATAGCTTCGGATTTGTCCGTGCACTGCTGTTGTAGAAAAAAAATTCAGCCTCTTGCCTGGTCTTTACACACCTATAAATAGGGATGCACATTTCGAAGCCTTGAACAAAACAGGCACTATTTGCATTGTAAGCAGATTTGGTATTAATGCAATGAGGAGCACGGAGGAATCATGACACACATGGAAAAAAAGGAAGAAGACAGATAAAGTCATGTATGATATGATACATCAAAAAGGTGGAGTTGTCATCACTATGCAAAATCAGGCTTGTACACTCAAGCAAGGGCTTGAAGAACACCTGAGGAAAAGCCAGAGTAGGTCCTGTTCTGCAAAGCTCTGCTGCAGACAGCAGGCACACCAGCAGCAGTGACGAGCCAGATGGGGGACTGTGTACAGTAGGTGTACACATGTGGGTACCTTGGAACAAAACCACAAAACACCGCTCTTTCCAGACAATGTTGTTGTCCTAAGATGACTCTTCTTGCTTTTTTTTCCTTTCCCTGAAACAAAGAAGTCCTGTCGTGTTTGTTCGACAAATACAGTAGCCAAGGGAAGAACTGACAGCTCTACCCACTGACAAGCACTGTGCAAATTCTTCCTGTCCTCACTCACTTCCCTATCAATTAACCTCATTTCTGACCTGCAAATATCTTTACAGTGCTCCAACTCCCCCGAGTACACTGCACCGGCTCTCTGGGGTCCATTTACATCATCTCGGCTGGAGTGTGAGAAACTAATTTCCATAGAGATTTCAAAGGGGCATATAAATTTTATCTGTTTCAAAATTACAGCCTTTACCCCTCCATGTTTGTTTTATAATCACATATAAACAGAAAGGTGTTTGTTTATAATGCACAATCTCATCTTAATGACCTAATTTAGAGTACAAAGTGAAGAAACAAAGTCATGTGTCAGAAGTTAAGCAAACGTTCAATAATGAGCCTTAATCTTATCTCATTTTCAATATCTTTAAAATAAAAATATCCACATAAACCTTGATAGAATTGTTCCTGAAGTACCTGGAATAGCTTACATCTCTGAGAGGCATTATGGATTTCAGTCTGCCAAAGAAGCTGTAAATTGTATTTTTCCTCTAAAAGTACACGCTCTACCCCTCTGAGTTTTGAAATCGTGTACTTGCTACATCTGCAGCACCTCTGCAACACCAATACAACACAGAACAAAATTATCAACAGATACATCTTCAGAATAGGAAAATTCTTCCTCCCATATAAATTCAGTGCTTATAAAGGCCATCTGGCTCATGGTCATATCAATGAAAGACCTCCACCATCAAGGCACTCAGCATTGGCAGTGGAAGGTTTCTCATGCCTCGGTAACCTGCAGAGCTCACTCTCTGAGGTGAAAGAAGGTTGTAGCTCCTGCTGTTGCAGCCCTTCCCTGAAGGGCTATAGGATCCTGAAGGTGTAGGGTGTGGCTGATGCACCACAGACGGGTGAAAAGCAGGAGCTCAACACCAAAGCCACCTTTTGACACACTGTATATCCATCAGCTGCAAACAGGGGGTTCCTGCCACTTCTGCTCTGAGCTAAACTAGCAACCAAATGCATTGGTACCCCAAGTCTGTGTCTTCACAGTCAGCATTTGAGTTTCTGTAATTTTAAATTCAGATATGATCTGAATATTTATGTTCAGTAATCAGTAAATTAATCAAGATGGCTAGGACAATTTATTTCAGGTAGTAACTCATAGACTTATTTACTGATGTTCCATACTAAGTGTCACGGGCTGGAAGCAGCACAAATCATGGTGGGAAAATATTTTATTGCAACATAATTAAGTTTTACATTTATTTAGGTAAACAGATTCTTAGAGTTGTTTTCAACACATTCTCTTGAGTTGGATTCAAAGTATTTATCAGACACTGCACAACCATATTTCACAGGTCGGCTCACCAATATCAATTCACATAAATCAAAGATAAAACCTGGAATGAAGTCCTGGTCTGATCAATAGGAGATTTACCAGCAGGTCCCAGATTTCACCCAGAATGAAAGCACTTACATTGTGCTTTTGTGATTTACTGAGTTTATTCCTCAATACATTTAATGCTCAGAGATGCTGAAAAGGAAGAAAGCTTCTACTCCTTTCCCCCCTCCTGCTCTGAGCTTCATGGTTATGAGCCCTTTGCTTAATCCACTGTTTCTTTTGCTCACTGATTCAAGTCACTAACCCAGCAGCTTTTCTTTCTGCTATGGCAGGGAGTTGAGTTGGGTCGTTGAGGCGTCTAACAAGACCATCACGAGTTAAGTGGCAGGAGCACACAGATGAGGAAGGCAAGGCAGGAAGGTGTGTGTCCCTCCTGGGAGGAGGCTGTGTGGCTTTGCTCAGTCTAGGGCTCCCTCATGGAATTTTACTCGAAACATTTTCACTGACAACCATTTTTTTAACAATACATTTCCAGTCATATTCTAGAAAAGTGAAGTTATTGCAGCAACCAGACCCCAGACATGTTATGCAGATGCGCTGCAAGAGAGGTGGGTGAGCGAGTTCAGATAACACAAGAATTAGGCTGAACTTTCGCCCCTAGTTCCAGTGTTCTTTGAAGTCCTTCACTGCCTTGGCAACTCCTTCCTCTATCTTCCACTACTGCAGCTCCTGTCAGAGGCTCTGCATAGTCAGGATTTTCTCCATTTTGGGATGTTCAAAAAGAATTTTGCACTAAGCTCCCCAGGGACCAGATCTTCACAATGTTTCCACGCTTGCAAGTACAGCTTGCTACACTCATTTCTCAGAAGAGCAAAACTCCCAGATGTGTTTGCTGAATGGGGCTCTAAGACAAAAATTATTTCAGCAAATGGCTACGGGAACTTTCTATGAGTACTCACTAGGAGGAAATGGATGATTTTCTTCTAGCAGGAATTAAATTTGGATAATTTTCTCAATAGTATTTCAACATGAATCTGTGAATATATGCCCATGCATATATATCAGGCTTTTGCTGATATAACCATCAAAACCACAAACAAACAACTGCCCACTTCAGGACCTGGTCCAGTTGTCCCTTAATATAATCCATAAGTACATAATGAAGACAACTAGGCACGATCATAATATTGCTTTTGGCCCTAAGACAATTTACCATTCTCTATTCTAAAGATCATTGAAAAGTTCTCATGTAAATATTTGTTTGCATAATTACATATGGAGCTTTGTTATATTTTTCAAATTTTTCTGTCAGATATAGTATTCAACCTACCTAGCTGAACTCGTCCAAAATACCGTTTGACTATATTTGGTGAAGTACACAAAAATGTGTTTGGACAAACAGAATGCTTCTGGAGACCCACAGATACCATTGCTCCAGAATACAGGCTTAGGTACTCCAGAAGAAAGGAAAGGGTAATGATTCGGAAAGGCAAACATGCCTGCTTCTTATACCTTCATTGTAAACAGTTACTTTACAGCAGACAGTCTCATTACTATAAATTGCAACTAGAGGCACTTTTGCCTTGCAAAGGAATTCATAAAAACATGTCAGATCATGTCAGCTGAGATGTTATATAAATCACATTCTGCACCGAGTGAAAAAATACATTTTGCATCCAAGGAATTTCAGATTGTTTTCTGAGTAGAGCCCACTGTTTCACAACTTAAGAAGAATTTTCTTCAGAATTACAGACATCACTTAAAAGACATGAAAGTTGAAAATCTAAATATGCCTAAATGCTTCCATTTTAATCCCCTTATTCATTATATTTCCACTAAAGTTGCTGCTTCATTCCACAGAAGGGTTGTTCCCAACAGCGCCTCACACTGTGTAAGCACACCATTAACTTCTGTGCTTGCATGTATGGAAATGACATTATCCAGAGAAAAAGGAGTGTTCTGAAATCAACTACAAATGTAATGACAGGAGGTATGAGTAAAGAAAAATCTTTATGTTGCAATACTAACTTCAACTGCTCCTGCCACCAGTAACTAACTCCTAACTTTTTCTGACACTACGAGGTCTTTGGCTTTCTCAAATCTGATTCAGTAGCCGGTAACTTGAGAAAGAATAAACCTTTTTTTCCTAGCGACGACATGCAATATGACAGTTCATGGGAGTAAATCATGTAGGCACATGATTTTGCAGGAACTAAGCCAGAGTGAAAAAAAGACAAGAGAGCTGCATTAATCCCTTGGTGACTATATTCAGTGGGCTGTGCATTGGTTTCACCAGCAGATTTGACAAAATTGTTCTTTCTTCATTCTCACAAAATGGAAAAGAAAAATAGGAGAAGCTAAGTCTTTGAGATAGAAATGTCTTAAACTGCAAAATAAAGTCCAGTTTGCATCTTCATTTAAAAAAAAAACCTAAACAATAATATTACATATTTTGTATCAAAATATGTAACACCTGGCCACAAATCAGCCTAAGCAGAATCACAAAAAACAACTCATGTTGAGCTTCCTTGCTGTAGTTTTTACTAATGTCATTGTAGGATACAGAAAAAATCTGTTTATTTCCACTAAAAAAATCAGGTTAAGTCTTTGAAATGTCACCAATGTAGACGACCTTTAATTTTTTAACAAAACAAAAGGCAGTCTTAAATTAACTAAAAGGTTAATTCTAGAATGTATTACCATAACATTTCCATCTAAAATAGTACATTCTCTTCTAATCTATACTTTAGATTCCTCAACTACAGTTGGTTTAAATACTTAAAATTGTCTAATTACTGATTTTCTATTATGTTTGGCTGATACAATTCGAGTTGAATCAAAACTGTGCTAGAACTCCTTTGTTAAAATGCTAAACCAGCCAGACAATGTGCCTCTCATTAACCACCAGCTAGTTCTTGACTGACACTGTCAATTGCCCGCTAGGCAGCTCACCCTACAATGGAAATTATTTTATGGTATCTACCTATGGATCTCAGTTTGTGCTGGCCTACTCCTCCTTCTTGCTTCTTTCATGAACTATAAAGTAGATATATGGGGTGGGGAGAGGGGGGGGAACCCTGCCTTTTCAAGCTGAGAAACTCCAGGCTTCAGAAGACAGATAGTACTTAATACTATTTACTGTACCACTGTAATTATTATTTGGTAGCTGATCAAACTAATAAACACATCGTTTGGCAGAATGGGGACTTGGGACTACTTGAATAGATATGAGCTCCTTTTCTTCACTGAGACTTCAGTTGTAGCAGACCTGATTAAGAGATGTCTCTCCCTGCCACAGCTTTTCCTCTCCACCTCTATGCCAGCTCCTTATTCCACCCTTCAAAGCAGACATTACCACGTTCCTTAGCTGGACTGAATTAACTGCTTTATGCGGGTGTTCTATGAAGTGGAAAAGAAAACTGATACAGTTTAAATCTGTAGATATACATATGCATTTTTTCCTAATGTTCTGATCTAGAGAGCAGCTGTAACACATAACAGGATTGGCTAGAGCTAGGAAAAGAGGCAGAACTTCTAAATCCCACCCAACTGCCACGGGAACAGCAACACCAAGATGCAGTTTGACTGCAGAGTCCTGACCAGCCTCAAAACTGAAAGCAAGCAGTTACTCGGGGGTTCACATAGCTGCACATAAAATGTTCTCATTTTGAGAGACATTTGCAAACACAGAATGTCCTTAGTTTTGTGTTCAGATCTCAAAGAAACTTTCAAAGGAAATAAGCTCTGTTTAAAACCAGGCTTCAGTGAAAGACACTGTGCTACACTATGCACTTGGAAACAAACTAATAAACCTCCACAAAGAGAAGGAAAATTGTGTGATTTATTAATCTGAATATCAGTGGTTTAAAAAACAATGTGGAGATGTTGCACATTTAACAAAAAGCTTAGGTTCACAAACTTCCTCACGTGTAGGGCAAATCTTTCTTCAACAGCTGAAATCATGGTTACAGTAACTTCCTATTCAGTCATTTCCTTAATTAAACCTTTGAACTTTAATGTGAAATGCAGCCATTACAAAACCAGAAAGGAATCCGAACAATAACAATCCAGTCAAATGGGCAGAGCAATAAGCAACAGCAATGTCAAGAACACTGGCTGGCACGTTTTGGTTGGAATCAATGATGATGTGATTCCCTGAGATATTAAATCAAATTCAAGTAAACTCTGTGCCGGATCACATGCAGCTGCACAAGCTGCATGATATGATGCAGTGAAAACTTGGCACAAATGGGCTCTCTGGTAAAGGTTACTTAAGAAACAAACTGTATGTTATCTTTTTCCCAAATTTTTGAAAGGTGACAGTCTGGCAACAGCTATGCCTCATCATCGTCTCAAACATCTGTCTTGCTCTGAAACTGAAGATTACCCAAATGGATGCATTTTTTAGCGTCTTTTTGTCTCCCTTCTACTCCAACCTCGCAGTCTCCAGTGGTGCCCAAAAGGTCAACGTTCTTATTTCAAGCATGCTCTTTCCCTTGGGCAGTCACTACATTCACACCTGTCTTTGCCTCCCACAAATGGTCCAAAAGCCCAGACAGCTAAAAGTCAACACCTGGGAGGACGCTGGTCACCACTGCTCTACCCAGGGCAGTGCCTGCTGCATCAGCGACACCGAGTCTGTTCCTCGAGCAGTGCCAGAAACCCCGCCAGGCTGCAGCGCTGTGACACTGCCTGCACTCAGCAAACGGGGCACCAGTGCAGGAAGCCTCCAGGCAGGCTCCAGGTACCCCTGTGCCTCCACAGCTGTAAGCCCTGCACTGTGCACTCTGCCTCAGCAGCAGAAAAGCAGCTCATCTGTGCTCCTACCTGACCTGGGCCACGTCTGCACAGCCAAACAGTGCCACCAGGCACAGATCTGTCCACAGTATTAGGTTTTGAGAGTATTCGATACTATTAGCTCTTTCCTGCTGCCTAGACAGTAATAACTTCGTGGGTCTCCAGTTACACAAGCAGCTCACACTCTGGGTGGGTGCGAAGGGTCACAGAGTCACTGCAGGGAAGAGCATAATCTGTTTTCCAGGAGGGTTTAGGCGTTGGGGCATAGTGCCTTCCTGAAGATGCGAGGCCACTAGCCAATCTAAAAAGACAGCACCTTAGTTTCTGAGGCATCAATAGGTCATTAAAAAGTAAGAACAAAAAAAGTTTACAGAACAAATGCTATCAAAATTCTGGTGCCCACTATCTAGAATACAGATATGCTTAGAGAAAACATTGCATTTGATCAGGATAGTTTTGACTAGTATAACCAAAGACTTCACAAAATAATTGTAAATACGCATATACTGCCTTTTTTTTTTTGTCTGACGTGTTTTACACCCCTTAATTCAAAAGTGAAAGGCATGTTAGATGTGTGGAACCAACTGACCCAGCAGATCCATGTCTACCATACTTGGGTTACACTTACAACTTTAAATTGGGCTAAAGCCACAATGTTTAATTGTTAAGTGTAAATCTTGTTGCAGAGATTGATACTCAGTGCACTAGGCACATTAAAACTTGTAATTTTTCCAGGTACCACCATATCTCCAAGAATTCTTAGTTAAAAAACCAAACAGACAAAACCTCAGTTAAGAGATTACTTTTAAGACACTGATCCATTCAGGCTGTGGAATAAGACACAATGGTGTTCTCTTCTCTGCCTCAAACAGGACTCTTCTAAATGTTTCTCCTAGCTAATTTTGTTCTTAATTGGAAAAAATAAATCCATAAAGATAAAAATCAAAAAATCCCTTAATTATGCATTTTAAAGTGCATGTTGTCTGCAATCTGATCCAGCTCCCAGACAGTGGGATTTTTTTTTTCAATGTATTCAACAGGAATGATGGGTATCATGTTGCTAACTTCAACGCTGCAATCTGATTTGCACAGGCCAGCCCAAGTGGAGAGCTACTGAAATCAGCTGGATTCTTTTACGGTACAAGATAACAGTTTACAGATAAGGCTGAAGACCGAGGGCTAGGCCTAGAGCCTGCTGATTTCTCTAATTGGCTGCATACCAAGAGAGCCTCCCTGGCTGTGCCAGCAGAGCTCTGCACGGCAGCAGGCAGTGCCCCAGCCCCAACTCGCTGCAGGGCCCAGGCTCACCTTACGCTGGAAATGCCCTGCGGCGGAGTGTTCTGGATAAACAGAAATCTTGTTTTCACAGGTGTCAATCCAAAGTGACTTTTTGGTCCAGTTTATAAAACCCAGTGGGGAATGAATCCCGGATTTCTCTGTTGCTAGGTGCTCATAAAACACCGCAAGTCTCGATGAGCTAGTAATTAAGTTATAATAGCGATCATAAAGTTGCAAAATTCCTATATACTAGATAAGACCATAATCCTGCTGGATGACATAAAGATAACCAACTAGTTTTTCCTTGAAATTAAACATAAATGTGATGACGTTTTCTAACATGATATTCTTAATACTGCTTTTACTTTACAACCTCTGTTAAGAGAAATATTTTTCAGTAATTGTTTAAGAAAAAACAGTACTTGTATAATAACCCTGTTAAACAGACTGGCACAGAGAGATATGGAGGCTTTGTTTGTAATGAAGATACTTTATTAAAGGGAAAATAAATCTGCTTCTGGGATGGATCACCAAATTGAAAGGGTTTTTCAGGTGATGGAAGTGTATTGTGCTGGGTCTCCAGCCTGATTACTTCCTGCAGGGATGGTTTTGTCATTGTGCCACCACCACTCCCCTGTGACTTCTAAACAACCCAGGGTCACTGTGTCCTCTCTTTAATTAGTATCTCACTGCTGGAGGGAGGGGAGAATGTCAAGGAAAAAAAGAATGAGAAGACACTGTAAACAAAGGTCCTCAGGGGCTTCTTAACAATTTGGACAAGGAATGAAAAAAATGTTCTTTTGTTGGCGGCAAAATGAAATGGTTGGGGTGGTCTAAATTTTAATTTTAGTTACATGAACTTGGATAAAATAAAGAGCAATCATGCTAAGAAGAAAATGAATTCTGTTTGCAGGAGAGCTTTATCACTCGGCAGATGAGGACACATTCTACATTTTACAAGAAATCCAACTCAAATATGGTGTTTCAACCATAAAGTAACCAAAGCCCTAAGGAATAGCCTCTGCTTCCCTAAGTGTTATGACCGAGCTCAGTTGGGATGATAGCAATTATTTTCATTTGCATTAAAATAAAACTCTCAGTGAGCTTTTTTTTGTAAAAAAATATTTGGACTGCAAATGACACCTATATTTTTCACAGAAAAATTTAGATAATCCAACAATAAAGTAAAACAGCATACAAAGCAGTAACAGAACCCCACCACCTTCACACTAGATAATTAACTTGCCCTGAAAGTTCTCTAGACTGATGAATCACAAAAATAGCAAATATTACTAAAGACTGGACTTATCATAAAGGTAGATGTTGTGCATATGAGCACATGGGTTAAGAGTTAAAACTTTTACCTTTTTTATTTTCCAGAATCAACAATATGATAGAGAAATTTGCATACTTTTTTTTAGCTAAATATGACAAAAAGTTCAGTGCTTACACAAAATTTTATTTTCCATAGAATTTGGAGTATTTTACAGTATTTCAGATTAGTCTTTTTCCTGTTGTCTCCTGGAAAATCAGGAAGAGAAATTTGATTTTAAAGCAAAACTCTGCTGACAGGAGGGTTTCTCTTTAAAGCTGACAGCATGAAAAGTTAAATGGCAGTTTGTCAGTCACTTGACTATTGTAGCCCATAGTAGGCGGTCTTCCCCCTCCTGGAATTTCCTCCTCCAAGGTAGGCCCTCAGGTTACTTGTGCCACAAGTAAGGGGAAGAGAAGAGAAACCACACACGTTTCTGAAGAAAATCATACATGAGAGGAGCTGCAGAAGAAACAGACATTTGGAATATCCCATGGAAACAGGAGCCCCAGTTTCAACCTGGAGCCAGCATTCACACCCCATCCTAGTGCCTGCTGCCTTGAGCACTCAGGCATGGATCTCTCTCAATTTCTGCTACCAACATGACCACAGTTTTACACAAAATAATGCAATAATGCTAATAAGGAAGAAGAGGAATAGACTCTGTAGCCTGTGGTTATGGCACTCATCCCAAATATAAGAAATCCACATTAGAATCTTTCCCTTATATTCTGTTTCCAAACTATTGAATGCAGAAATACACACAGAGTATATTTAGGTCCTTAGGTACCCACGGTCCTTAGGTACCCACAGGACTAGGGACCAGGGCTTTACTGGAGTGCCCCAATGACAGACTCAGCCGCTCAGCTCCTATAAGGATTCAAACATCCTATTCCTCTAATTAAAATTAGATACAATTGAGCAATTTGGGTTTGGTGACTTGTCTTTTCAGTGTTGTTTTAAGGCCGTGGATCACGAATGATAGACTTATGTCAACAACCCTAACATGTCCCTTCAGTTCATGGATGCCTTTGGTTCTGCTTTGCCTCTCGAAACTCCCATGCCCTGAGCACTGCAGTCTCCAAAAGGTGGGGTTCAGCCTCAATGGCCCAAGTCTGGCTGTGAGCTGAGCATTATTCCATGGTTTCAGCCTATACCACAAGAGTGATGCTCACCAATACACAGGTGAGCTCAGATTCCACCTTTGGATCACAGTATAAATATATAAAGAATCTCATATTTCATCTTAAATACATTAAAACATTTCCCATCTCTTCTATGTAACACTGCAGTATTTAACTGAAGAACAGTCTGATTTTGTAATTAATTTTTTCTTTTACAAAATCAGATGTGGCTTTTAAATATTTCTCTTTTTTAAATCAGTCTTATGATTTTCATGACTTGACTTATGGTGCCAAACACTTAGGGCAGGTAAGAGTGCCATTCTACGTGTCCTAACTCTTCTCCCACCTCACACAACTATGGCAGAAAATTCTTCTTTTTAAAAAATAAAACCAAGCAAACCCACCAAACTCTCTGTGTGAGGGGAAATAAAAAGCACATTTGAATCGTATGAATTTTTGCTTTAAAAACATTGACATTGATTAAAGATTTCCACAGTGTACAATTTACAAGAAATTACCTCAGCAGGGTGAATAGATTCGGTTTCATAATCACAAAGTTCCCTAACTCCATGGTATTATATTCCAAGCAAGCTTGTATATTAAGTTTAATTTCACTTTTTTCAGGAAGTGATTTTACTCAAGATTGAATACAGCTGTTAGCAGAGCTCACTGTTCCAAAAATGCTTCAATGCAAACTGAAAAAAAGAGATGTTTCTGTAGGTGAGGACTTGCAGCCAAGCTCCATTTTCAGAAAACACCACTGAAAAAATACAGTCTTCAAATATTTAATACTGAAGAATGGGAGAGGTCTGTGTAACACATTTGATGACTTAAACGAATTGCTCCGTCTTTGACAACACAAAGCTAGCAGACTCCCTGCTTTTACAAAAAGAAACATGATGGTAGATACACCTCTTTTTATTTTGTGCCAAGCATTAGTATCAAACCCTCACTTTTTGGGGGGTGGGGGGGTTTAGTTTCATTTACTATTTCATCTTGATTCTGTTCTTTTAATATACACAGAAATGTATGCTGGCATACAGCACAGGGCCTCTGCAGAGGAAACGCTGCCAGCTAAAAACACAGGATGTAATCGAGACCACAAGAGACACATACTCAGTTATAAATGTAACTATGCTGGAGGTATGGGAAGGAAAAAAAACTTCTTATTTTTCGCTGCCAGTTTTAATTGTTTCAGTGATATTTTCCCACTCTTACTTTGTGCCAGTATAATAAGAAGAAAAATAATCAAATTTAATTACTTTTGCAGCTAAGATAACTGCAGGATTCAGTATTCAGCAGCCCAGACGTTCATTTCTCCTTGCAGGAACTCCTCGGGTGTTTTACACACATCTCGGGTGACAAGCACACACTCTCCGTGCAATGAGAGCTTGAGCAGGGCACTGTCTGGTCAAATAAGCACCAAAGGCATAATTTAAAAACCTATTAATATAGCCTCAAAAACCCCCAGAAACTTAAAAAAAAATTACTAATGAAACTAAAATTGAAGACTGGTAGAAATACACTTTAATAATCCATTTTCATCTCTGACTCGCCTGCTTTGAGACAAGAGAACCAGGAAGTAAAAAAGACTAAAATACGGGAGGAAAAGGTGAAACCAATTCCTGTCTTTTCTACAACAAAATATTTTCTCGGACGCAATCGAGAGTAAGCGAGGTCCCTAAAACGCTTCTCATTTTAATAACAAACGGGTTTCATTATAACACGACTCAAGACTTTTAAAATCTGTTGATAACAGGCGGCCTCAGCCTCCCGCCGCGGGCCGGCGAGTGCGGGGCGCGGCCCACACGGACCGGGGCGGGCTCGGGCCGCGCCGCCTCCTTATCGCCCGTGTCCGGCGCTTCCGAGCGCGGCGGGGAAACACCCCCGGGCTCCCCGGGGCTCGGGGGGGAAGCAGCGGGGAGCGGGGCGGCCGCTCCGCCCGCGGGACCGGCGGGAAACTCGCCCGGCCCGGACGCGGGCGCAGCCCGGCAGCGCCGTTTCAGCTGGCTGAAACAAAGGCAGCGGTCACTCCCAAGGAGCGAGCCCTGCCAGAGCCTCGGCGTTCGGGCATCGCGGGTGTTAACTTTCCTCTTAACTTCACGGCAACGACCCGGCCCGCAAAGCAGGGGGAGCCCAGCCCTGGAGGCTCGCGCAGCCATCTTGTCTCTCAGCCGTGCAACCCGCCGAGCAGAGCCAGCCCGTAAGAAAAGCTCCTGACGCTAAAATTCCCCGCTAGAGGGAGCCCCCAAACCCCCCCGGCAGGAGGAATGAAACTATATTCATTAGGGAAATCGCATTTTGACTTTTTCGGAAAGTTTGTATGTGATGTATTTAGAACACTCCACCGCCTGCCCACAGCCCGCAGTGCTGCAGAGCTGCCGCTCCGTTGCCAGCAGCCTCCCTGAGTCACCGCAATATATAAAGCAACCTTGAAGTTTGGAGGCTATCACTGTTACGCAGTATTTATATAAACGCACCCGTTCATAATGCACTTCAAAAATAGCATGGAAGTCAAAACTCCCCCTAAAATATTTTCTACATGAGTATGCTCAGTCTGAACGGCAGATACACGTCCACACGCACAAGTGGAAGGTGGATTAAAAAACCCCTTTTTCCAACCCTAAGGAGGCTTTCCTGGCTGATGTGCAAGAATAGGAAATAAACTCTGGTTTTGCTTAAACCATCAGACGTTTCACCTCTGAATCCAGTGGGGCAGAGTTAGCTCTAGATGGACCAAACTGGAGGGATCCCTATGCTTCTCCATACTATGGCTCTAGGGTTCCACACAATTTGCAGGAATGAAGCAGCTCTTGGGCCAGGCATCAGCTAAAAAAAGCTGTAGAGATGGGTACAGTCCTGGGATGTATTTGTCAGTTTACTTCCATCTGTCCAAAATGCTCTACAGCCCCTTCACAAAGTGTGGTTTGCGCAGAAGAGATGTGTTTTGCCTTTGTCAAATAAACTAAGAACATCACTAGAAGTTTCTTCTTTGCCTATTCAACATTTTTCCTTAGGAAATACAGTTCCTACAAGAAAGGAAAGGAAGGGAAAATCACAAAAGCTTGAGACTTACATTTGAGCAGTAAAAAGGCCCCATTTGTGATAGTAGACTGGAGTCTATTCATATGAATTTAGACAATACATGCTTTTATTTCAGCATCCACTGAAATACATATTGTTACTTATTTGCTTAAAACTTCAGTAACAGATTGCTAATATGTTTGGAATATCCTTTATTGTTTTAATTGTGTATCAGTTACCCCACGATTACAGCTTACTACTGCTCAGATTCTAAACTGTACACTAATTTTGAACTTATTTTCTTTCAACAAAAAAATTACAGTACCAATACCCAAGTTTCCAAAGCCAATGTAAAACTTAGATAGTTTTAAGTTCATCCTCTTGAACCCTCTATCAAAAAAAGGCACTCATGGTAGAGGGGTCTAGTGGATAACACACCACAATAGAATACAAGAGCTATATAGGTTCTACTCTGCTTCTGCCACTTTATAGTTCCTCCGCTGTGACTTCATTCTCTCTCAGTGGAATACACACTGATAATCCTGGGATCATACTTTAAAGCTATTTTGAACCTACCAATGAAAAAGGAGGCATTAATACTGTGATATTAGAGCTATGGTTGCTCCTTATCTACTGTTAGTTCTCCATTCTGATTTGAACATTTATAAAAAAACTGTTATTGCATATATTCTATCAACATTTTTTTACTCTTGGAATTTAAATAAGATTTGATGTACTTTAAGCTTTTATTTGATCCACTATGAGTTATTACTATTGACTTTAAAGCATTCTGCTTGTACACTTGGAGCATGATTCACACATTATACCAGCTGATAGTTCTGCCCGTGCTTCATGTTACCTGTTTGGAATCTTGATGTTTATGCCAATTCTTTTTTAAAGTAGTTGACTCGTACAACATTTGGGAGATCCAGTTAGGTCTTCTTCTCAACTTAATACCGCTTTTGATTGTAACAGCAGAGAGAGTAGAATACTTACAGTACTTCAGAAACAACACTATGAAGAAATAACATCTAAATCAAATGTTACGGAAACATACGATCAATCATGCATTCATTGCAATCATGCAATCATTGAAACATGAATCATGCTTGTTTGACAAGCACTGGTTTAGGCAGGGTCAAGAGAGCCACTAGGTGGAATGATGTTTCAATGCTTTTTTTGACCTTACATCTTGATATCTATATAATTTGAAAACATCACAATGGTGCATAAACCAGGTATAAGCAGTACAAAGTTGGTGAATACTATTCTTCCGATGACTATGGCAGAATGCACAGCACCGTGACTGACTCCTGTCACCTAATCCTCACTGTAGTGTCTAAAACCTCTGCAGTCAACACGGGAGACACATGACACATATTCAAGTGGGACAGTGAAAAGTTCCATGCACTGCAGAGCTGAGTTGAGAACTGGAACCAGTACTGTTCCCTTCACACTGAGTACTGTTCTACTTTGATATATTGATAACTTCAGATAATTTAGTTTACAACCTAGAAGTAAACAGAAGAATCTAAAATATTATAGAGCTAGTACACAAGGAAATAAAAATAGTAGTGATTTGTTATCTTATTGATGTTTAATTACTGTTGGTTTTAACTGGGAAAAATAACAGGAGACAACAGAAAATGTGACAGGCACATAGGGAAAAGTGACATTTTTCTCTCTACCTCGCTGAAGTGATCTGGCAGGCTACTGCAAATATTATGAAATAGATAATGGCTAAATATTATGAAATAGATAATGGCTGTATGAAATATGGAAAATGGAAACATGGAGGCAGCCACCAGATAGAAAACTCTGCATTTGCAGCCTGCAAACATTCATAATGGAGACTCGATTTGATCTAAGCATCTGACTGACAAAAAATAAATATATATGTAGCTGGACCAATCCAGATATTTAGTTTAGACAAGAGAACCAGACATGGTGTTGACAGGCCAGCCTTGGAACATGAAAGCAAATTAGAACTTTCTTTACCTCTAATAGGGAATTACACAGTTGCAGTATCATTCTTCCTAATGCAGAGGCAAGATTTATTTCTTTGAAGGTACAAAAGTGTTTTAACTAAAGGGACAATTTAGGGATTGCAATGTTCTAGGAGGTGGCCCTGCTGCTAGACGTTCTACTATCTTGAGTATTACTGGAACAACCTCTTGTCTTGATTATTCACAGACTACCCAAGCTATCCATTTACTGGAAAGTGGACGACAAGCAGGTAGTCTGGGATGGGGGAGATGTGAGACCGGACTCACTAACTCCCCACACTCTGGGTAATCACTTATTCCAATGTTAGAAGACTACTGAAGATTTGATTTAGATTTCTTTAAAAGCTCTGAGTAACAGACACCTTATGCCCACTTTGTTTTGCTATAAATGCTTTCACAAGGGGCAAGGCAATGAAGAGTAACAGCCCCTGTCTGTCCTGGTTAGGAACACACACAAAACTCATGATGATCAGCAAGCAATAACAAGGACATTCCTTGTTTTCTTCTGTACTTAGTTCAACCCTCATGGGAAGTTGGAAGGGGTGGCCACCAACACAAATCTTATGGGTTTTTTTAACATATGTTTATATATTCTTTTCTTTTCTTCTTTCAGAGGTATATCAATAGATAAAACCAATCCTAGAGATAAAACAACTCCACAGTATCCCTTTCTTCCAAATTCATAGAAATAATGCTGACTCTCTAGATCTGTGTATAGATTCCTTGCTCACTTGGTCATAAAGTGCAGAAGTCAGGTCAGAGGAGAGGAGAATTATGGAAATAATTCAATACTGATTTGAAAATGGTGGCTGAATAGCAGAGACAGATTGGATTTAAAATGTTATCCTGCTGTGGCTGCTATCCTAGGCAGCTTTAGGATGTATTTGCCTATTCTTTGAGAATAATATGGTGCCTTCAGTTGCAGAATGCAGAGCTTCCCTGAGAGAAGTAAAGAACTTTGCCCCACGTAAGCAAAAATGGTGACATGGATCCATACGAGAAGGAGACATTTGCATTAGCTATAGATTCTTCTTCCATGCCCCCCTCCCTCCAGCCTGTGTGTTTGCTGTAAGTGTGGAGCACAGAGCACACAGATCACTCTTAGGGAGGAAGAGATTCTTCCTGGGGTCAGGCACAAGGTATTTCCTGAATTCATTATTCTCAAGTACAAAGTTTTGCAAGCCTGTTGTCTGCTCTGTCAGACAGCACTTTGTTTTCTGAGTATTTGAAATGTCAGATCTTACCATGCATCTAGAAGTTGTGCTTTACAGAAGTTGTGCTTGTAGGCAGCATTCAAATATATAAGCACACGAATGTTTTAAAAAATAAAAATACATTACAGTATGTTATTTATATATACATTACATTATCAGTATACATAATCAATATATTATTTTATACAAGTTTTTAATTTATATTTATATGTGACATATATACATGGGAATATCATAGTTCCATAAATGCATGCTAATGAATGTGGTGCGTTGTCAATGAATTATAAAATACACATTAATTCTTACTCAGTTTTCATGGAGTATAAAATAACAGTCCTGGGTTTCATCTTTCCACAAAAAACTGACTAAAGAGGCTAAATTTTGACTAACTGCTTTCCAATCTAAATCACTTGGCATATTTTTCTATTACATGCACAAACTTTAATTACTAATTGGATTTATTTAACATTTTTCATTCTTGAAGCGCTGCACAAATAATGAAGCTTCTCAACACTATTATTACTATTCATATTTATTATTATTATTACTAAACTCTTCATTTACAGATGGTGGAACATCTGTAACAATTTTAGGGAGCTATCCTCAAGTGTAAACAGAAGACAGCAAGGTTTAAAGACTTTTCCCCATTTGTGAATTGGTTTTTAAAAGCCTATTCACTAACACATAATCCAGTTGAGAACTCAGTGTCTTAACACCTTCACAATAAAATCTTTTTCTCATCTATGCCATCTTCAACCTTACTGACAAGGGCCAGAATATAAATGTCCTCTAGCCTTAAACTTTCTTGACTAAATAGGAAATAACTATTAGCTATAACCGATAGCTCCCAAGTTAGCTGTAGTGGATCATTCCTAGGCACCAGGAGTACTGAAGCAGTCTGTTACTATTATTCCCAGCCTCTTCATGTCCTTAAAACCTACCTTATGACACAATTCTGTAATTTTCTTTTTCACTGAACGTGATCCTACTTATTGCCTTTGAAATCTTGAAGTCTGGTGGTAAGGCAATTACAGAAAAAGTGATCTGCATCTGGCCTGGGCCTTCAGTTATTGCACCACAGCCAGCATGGCATGATTTTCACATTAAATCTCAAGAGGTTTCGTTTTTAGCAGTTAAGGACTTGCTTAAATTTGGATTAAGACATTAATCCCAAAGTTAAAACTTAAATTCTCCTTGAAGTTAACATCAAATCCTTCCTTCTCTACCTTAAAGCTGGTTTAGTAGCTCTGGAAATGCCTAGATCACATTTTGCAATCTGGGCAGCAGGAGAGGAAGCTTCCTCATCTGCCCTATGGATTTACTTCAAAGCTGCTTTTGGAGTTTTGCCTTCAAAAAGATCGAGTGTGCAGTTCCCTTTTTTGACTCTTTGCAGGGCGTTTGAGGAAGGGTGACAACTGAGACAGTGGCCTCTGTAAGTACAACAAACACAGGCTGAGACCAGCATCTCATTTCACATCACCAGCAAACTGCCACTGAACACTGAAAACTTTGTTCCCTTCCTACTGGCTACTATGCCTTCAGACAGTGGAAATTAGGTATGTTTGGGAGAAACAAAGATTTTTTAAATCAGTTGAAATAAAGGCATGTCAAAATCATTTGTGTCTTTATAAACTAAATACTCTCATTCTAAAATCTTGAGCGTTATAAATGATGAGACAATTTGCCAGATGTAAAATAAGTGAAAACTGAACTCTCAGAAACCATATCACTTCTGCTGAAGTTACAAAATCTGTGAAAAGCAAAATTATAGAAAGCAGGCCACAGAGGCAGCAGTTGATTAAAAATTATTTATCTTATGGCAGTGTAGTTCAATCGACCCTTTTATTAGTCAGGAAGAAGATATAGGATTTACTCCATTTTCCATAAATCAGGGCACAGAAATAAGGACAGAGTTTTAAATATACAAGGAGGCACTAGATCTGGAAGATGGATACACAAGGAGGGTCCAGAGATGAAACACAACCAATCTGAGCTAATCTCTCCATTGGTACCAGGGATGGGCACCATGCAGCAAAACCAACAAACCTCACAACAGCTATTGACAATAAACCCCTTTACTTCGTTCTGAACTTTTTCTTATTAAATTGTTAAATGTAACATTTCAAAATGATATTTACTGCCTTAAAAATCTTGAAAAATAATTGGGGCAAAGAAACAATTAACTCAGCCTGAAGCAGAATGCTCTCAACTTAGTGTTTCACTAAAATCTCTAAAAACAATACATTTCAGGTAAACTAAAATGTTCCCTTGCAGATGGACTCCAAATGCATTGCCTTTCAAATTCCAGCAACTTAAAAAATTCTTCAGATAGTTCTTGTCTTACTAGATAAATGACAGTCCCCCAAACTATCCAGTCTTTTGATCCCCTTTATAAGGCATAAAACCCAGACAGATAAGCTATGGTTATGTTTGAAACGAATTAACAGAGCCATGCTTTAAAGCAAAATAGGTTTCTTCGAGGTGTTAGGATGTTAGAAGAGGTTGGCAAAGATCCTAGGGCATGGAAAGACTTCTGCCTGTAGCTCCCAGCTTCACCACACACCCAGTATCCCAACATCTGTGCACTGGTTGTTTGCTGCTCTGCTTTCCTTGTTTGTTTTTAACTGCAGATATGAAGTACAGTGTGCTGTGCCCCGTTTATATGAATGAAAAGACCTATTTACAAATACATCTTAGCCCTTGCAAATCTGATTTCTCCCTAAATATTACATGCTTTCTTCATTCCATCTTCACTTTATGAACTTCATGTCCTGTGATATGAAGACGATTTCACCGTAAGAACAGACTGACTGATTGGATTTTCTTCTTATTCTGTTCAACAGCAGACATTGCTTACTCAGAAAAGGTAGCTCATTTTCCCCCTATTTCCACACTTTGAGATAAATTAATTTCCTCTTTTCATCTGTAATGATGAAAATAAAGATGTATTTTTTTATATATTTCAATTAGACCTTTATCACAACTGTTGGTTTATTTTATACCAAAGACTACAAAATCTAGTATTGAAGTACTGTAACACTATGGCACAGGATTTTCTCTAAAAACCTCCTAATTCTAGTCTGAGTTTCACAATTACTTTTTCCTCCACTTCACCATAAAAGTAATATTTAATATTTAACTTCTAAAACTAATTTTTTACTTACAGATTACAGAAGTGCCTGACTAGGCTGTGTTCTACATGGCAATAACATTTATGTAATCAATTAGTAGTATCTTACATTAACATAATCCCTTTTATAAGATATAAAGGTAAATAATACCTGTGAGTGCTTTTCTCAGACTGCCAGGACATCGATCCCATGCACATCATCAGTTGTTTTCTCCAACACTAAATGAGAATTCACTAGTGCAAAGTTTCTTAAATGTCTTTCAGCAACAATGCTAGCATAAACATTTCCCCCCCTTATCCTGCTTGTTCCTAGTATTCATTTTTGCTGTTTATTTTTAACCTGGGCTAGTTCCCAGACCTATTTCATTGTATGGCCCCACTAACAGCTCTGCTGGCATTGTTGATGGGGTAATGTGGGGAGAAAGAACGGCTGGAGACAAAGAGGGATGCTAAAGTTGGTACGGCTACAAAAGAACACATCTGAAAACACAGCTTTAGTTTTACAATGTATCTTCTGTATTAAAGGATACTGATCTGAGCTGAGCTGCAGACGTTGGAGCACAAATTACGAGCACTTAATGTTTGTCTGCCGTTCATCTCCTTTAGACCCACTGCTTGCACCAGCTGCTTCTATTGATACCATACAGCAACGACTCTGTTGACTACTGGAGAGCAGTTAATGTTCTTACTACAAGTTAGGCTTTGGCAGATGAGCACTTGCAAGCGTGCCTGTAGTAATTTGAGGTATTGCTGCCTCCAGGTGTCCTTTTTGCTCTTCTGCCAAAAATGCCTGTCTGGCAGAGTGAGCAGAAGGGAATGCTTGAGCCTCAGCTGCTCCAAATACAGCTTGAGGTATCTCAGCTCAGCAAAACTTTCCCCCCACATTTCCCCAGCCTCCTGCACCACTAGAGTTACTTTTCAGGCACTCCAACTCCTGACTGTGAGAATTTTATTCCCATAGGACAGACTGAGGAGGAGGCCAGAAGGTGAGCTTTCATGTGCTTGCAAGGTATTCTTTCTGTTGCTGCTCTCCTGTATTCCCTTGGCTGCTGTGTCCTCACCCCCTTTGCCAACTAGATTCTCTTCAACGAGGCTGTCTGTCCATCCCAGACACATTGCTTTCTCACCTACTGCCTACAGCACACTTTCCTCTCTGGTCCTAGGTAATTACCAACGTCGGGACTCCTTCCTCCAAGAGGCAGTGCTGGTGATGCTGTATGATCAAGGCAAATCTGAGTGGCAGTGCCAAACTCTTCCAGGGAACAGCAGAGGCATGGGCAGGTGTCCCCTTTCTGCCTTCACTGGGGTGTGTGAATAGAGAGAGGCTAGGCAAGGAGGGTGTGGTTAGATGGGGAAAGTAACGTTTGACATCTGTGCCAGATTCAGCAGAGTTAATCTCTAAACCCCCTTAAATTATTGCTTGCATAGAAATAGTTTAAAAGTGCATTTTTCTCATGTTTCTCCATTCTGTTACTGATCCAGAGGCAAGAGGCTTGTGGTCAGGATTAAAAATAAGGAGGCTCAGCCTGTGTCTTTTTCAATGTTAATGGCATTTGTCACACATCCTGAGTTATGACTCTAACAGAAGAAAATGTCTTATGACCAGAGTTACTTGGGTGGAGCCTTAAGCTAAGCAAAAGCTGAAAACGAGCCCATCAGTGCTTTCTCTTGATGATTTGAAATTGTAATCTTGTTATGAAAATTAACCTTAGGAAGGCAACAAGGAGTTTCCAGAGGAGGACTGTTGCTAGGGACTTGCATGGTTTGGCAGTAAAATACTGCAGTTTGTAATAAGCAATTTTCTACTGTTGATTTAATAATATTTAATAGATGGTACTCTAAATTTCTATGTTATTCGTAACAGAGTTGCCACTTCTGAGCTTTACTGTTGTGCTCTCCGTATACCGTTAGACAACATAGGGTATATCCACAGAGTCCTCTCCCTATAGACCTGGAACTACACAGTCTGTGCACTTGGACCAGCAGTCACCTCACTGGCACCTCGGCAGGATTTGTCCCAACATATTTTCCTATTGGCTCTGGGCTGATGCAAGGTGATACCAGCATGCTAAAAAATCATGTGAAAATAGTTGCAGGTATCCCTTAAGGGTATCTCTTAGGGGTACTCCCAGCAGCTGTTCTGCTAATTGAGGAACACTGGGGGACATGAGGAAACTCTAACTGCCCACCTGGAAGAGCTGCATCACATCTCCCACAGACTCCCCCTCTGCCCTTTGCCATGCCAGGGAGGTGGCAGCCCCTGCCTCTGGGGCTTTTACTGTGAGGCTGGAATGTGTTGGCTAAGCTGCAGGAGAACAACCTCCCCTCCCCCCGCCGAATTTAGTGGGTTGTTAAAGAGGGGTGAATTGAATTTTCTCTAAGAGGACCATACCCCAAGGAAAAAAAAAAAAACAAAAGAAAAACATGAGAGCTCTTTTTTTTTTTGCAGCATTAACTTTTCTGGACCACACTTCTCACTGGTTGTGCTACCATAACACTTAGTTCATAATAAGAAACTTTAAGCCTTCACTGCCTCACTCCATTTGCCATTAAAACTCCCCTAAAAGGCGACAAGCATTTAATTTTCTTCTCGATCCATCTGCGACTTGTATCGGCGCCATGCTGAGGGCAGCAGGAGCCGAGGGTGCCGGGAACACTCGGCAATACCCAGAACCTGGAGCTTGCGTTTAAGCCACAGCTCCCTGCCAGCTGGAGACACATTTAACATTCCCTGCATGACTTCAGCAGTTCAGCCACTTTCCCACATTCCACAGCTGGCCTCCCACCACCGCTCAGCCTGCAAGCACACACCGCACCGGGGTCATATTCTCGCCATCAATTCTCAAGTACAACTTGCTAGTGAAAGCACTGGAGAGTTCTGTTTAAAATCTGATGGCACCGTAAGACCAGCATGTCCTGACGTCTCCGAAGAGGCAAGGCTACATATAAAGTACTTTCCTTTGCTCTTCAGCTCTTCTGTCTTTTATAAAAGCTCTGCATGTCTTGGGAGCCACAAAATGGTTGGGTGGCAACCCTGTAAAGTCCCAGGACAAATCCCGACTACTATGACTAACCCCAGTGCTTTACAACAGGACACATTTGGAAAGAAAGTCCTTCAGGACTGCATCCATGGAGGTTTATTGTTGATAGTTCTCCTTTCTGACTGCAAATTCACGTTGCTTCACATGTACGCCACATCCATTTTCGTCCTTGTGCAGAAGTTAAAAAAAGGAAGCATGGAGTCTGGATATGTCAATTTTTAATACCATAATTAGCTTGATGGGTTACAGTGGTTTGTATTTTTTTTATGTCTACAAGTTGAACTGGCTTATGCCTTTTTTGTCATGCTTCTTGTGTCACGAAAAAATAAACAACTTTCTGAAAAAATTGATGAAGAAATCTAAATTCTGTAAATTTCAGTGACAATTCACTACAGCAACATTCTGGCAATTTGTACTTAGAATTTATCTTAAAAGAAAACCCAAAACTATTCAAACAATTTGTAGGTTAAGCATCAAGATTTTATGGGGATCACTAGAAGGGAAGACTACTGTATGATTTGTATCTGGATTCCTCATTTATCTATTACCAATCACATCAGTGGTTAGGGACTGAGCAAATAAAGAATACTTGAACAAAATTAAACCTGCATGTCTGGGTGTGTTGGGCAGAAAGGTCTACAAGTTCATGTTAGTTTTCCCTGGAAACAATGAATAAGTGAACTTATATCACTAAATTTCTGGGGTGCAACACAGGACTATTAATTCCACTGAAATAATGGTTTATGTAGCTGAAGTGATCTTGACAAATGTACAGCAAGTGGATGTATCAGGTCTAATGAGATAACAACAACAGTTGTGAAACTGGACAGGGAATAATGCAATGCTTGGGCATTTCTCATGTATCATTTTAGGCCTGTTTTAGTACATAAATAGGACCTCATCATTCTGTAGCACCTTAAAGCAACATGAGTTAGATCCACACATGTACCAGAAAATATTTACCAGAAAATATATTTTATTTCTATTTTATCTTTTGATATTTATTTTAACACTTACTTTACTAATGTTTGAGTAAAAGCCTTAGAAAATTAATCCAGTCATATTATCATTGAAGTATAAAGACATTTGGCCCACATTTTGAAATATCAAGTAACATCCTCCCATTCACTTTAAAAAGCTAAGTCACTGTTAAGAGACAAGTAACACTCAAATAAGATGGTAGCTTCCTCTTCCAATAAAAAAAATCAGAGAAGCATCTTTTGTATAAATTATTTTCTATAAACTAGTTTTGAGCAAATTCCCAGTTTATGAGTTAACATAATGAATGAAATACGCTCTAGCTCTAGTTAATACAAATTTATCATGGAAGCAGTGACAACCCCTTATCTGCACCAGGGTTGCTGGCACCAGTACACGGAGTAGCTACAAATGCATGCCATTATTAGAAGAAAACTGTGCTGCCAGTGACGAGAAGGTAGATTTATATTAGCAAACATTAAAATGTTATTAAGGCAGAATCCTTTAGAACCACAAGACATGCTGTGTAGCATGATATTCTTACAGTCTTAAAGGAAATGTGATAGTTGCAATTGGAAGTGAACTCTACCAGGCTTTCGGAGTTTTTCTCTCTCCATTTGCTGGGCATAAGCCCATTCAAGTTAATATGGGTGATGTTACCCATAGAGAGCAACAGAAATTTCACCCAAGCCCACAGGGAAACCTCTCCAGGGCACAGTGGACACAGCTTTGACTCTACTGATGTGCAGCAGCCATGTGCTTTTATGTTTGGCATTTCCTTCCACTCTCCTCAGACTACAATTGTAGTCCTCAGACTACAATTCTTGCACACCTAGATACCAGTCACTGTCTAAACCCAGGGTGTCCCCACAGGGAGCTCATTTCCAGCCTGCAGGCACAAAGCTGTGTATCAGCAAATGGTGAATTCCTCTCTCAGTCTACCCAGTGGCTATCCATCAATTTTTGCACCTAGACCACCAAGATATTCTTTTAACTTTGCAAGCCAGGACCTTCCTTTGGCTTCCCAGAATATACAAAAAGCCATCTGGTATAAAAAGAAAGAATAGAATAGAATAGAATAGAATAGAATAGAATAGAATAGAATAGAATAGAATAGAATAGAATAGAATAGAATAGAATAGAATAGAATAGAATAGAATAGAATAGAATAGAATAGAATAGAATAGAATAGAATAGAATAGAATAGAATAGAATAGAATAGAATAGAATAGAATAGAATAGAATAGAATAGAATAGAATAGAATAGAATAGAATAGAATAGAATAGAATAGAATAGAATAGAATAGAATAGAATAGAATAGAATAGAATAGAATAGAATAGAATAGAATAGAATAGAATAGAATAGAATAGAATAGAATAGAATAGAATAGAATAGAATAGAATAGAATAGAATAGAATAGAATAGAATAGAATAGAATAGAATAGAATAGAATAGAATAGAATAGAATAGAATAGAATAGAATAGAATAGAATAGAATAGAATAGAATAGAATAGAATAGAATAGAATAGAATAGAATAGAATAGAATAGAATAGAATAGAATAGAATAGAATAGAATAGAATAGAATAGAATAGAATAGAATAGAATAGAATAGAATAGAATAGAATAGAATAGAATAGAATAGAATAGAATAGAATAGAATAGAATAGAACTCATTAGATATTGAAAGAACTTTTTTGTATTAAACATATGAGGGAAAGGTACTGGCAACAGCTGGCAATATAACATGAATTGCATCTGACAGAAAGGCCTAATTCGAAGGCCAGTAATTTGAGAAAATATACTTCAATGGTAATAAAGTCCCCGTACATTCACTTCTTGATTGGGCTGCTTGGAAGAGCACTTTCTAATGCTGTTAGCAAACATGCCACAGGACTGCTAATGAAATTTTTTATCTACTTCTCAGACAAGAGTCCATGCACTACTTCTAAATGCTGAATTTTTTAAGCAATAATACTGGCATGTCACTGTTCTCCAGCTGAGTATCTGTCCAAATAACTGAGAGGCCTTCTTTTGAAAACTGAAAGTTATTCACCACTGAGGGATTGAGGGTCTTGACAACATAAAATGATTATTTCTCCTCTTATTATCAGCTCTAGAATAGAGTAGAATATAATTATTCTATCGCAACTGCAATAAACTGCAATTTCAGACAGCAGTGTGAATAATTTTTGGTCAATGAACAGTAAAAACAGCTCAGTGAAAGTGTAAAGAATGTATAGGTTAAACACCTTAATTTCAAGTCTGCAAATAATACAAAAACCTGTTTTCATCTCTGATGAGTGAGTGTTGTGATTATCTGAAATTGCACAGGATTAGTACTATTCCAACAGAAAGCAAAGGACAAGAGGTCTTGATTAAGAATAAATGAAAGAAAACATTGTCTATTTGAAACAAATGCAGGCCCCTGCACCTGGGGAGGAATAACCCCACACACCAGCACAGGTTGGGAGCCGACCTGCTGGGAAGCAGCTCTGTGGAGAAGGACCTGGGGGTCCTGGTGGACAACAGGCTGTCCATGAGCCAGCAGTGCCCTTGTGGCCAAGAGGACAATGGGATCCTGAGTGCATTAGGAAGAGCATTGGCAGTCGGTCGGGGGAGGTGATCCTGCCCCTCTGCTCAGCCCTGGTGAGGCATATCTGGAGTGCTGGGTCCAGTTCTGGGCTCCTCAGGAAAAGAGAGACATGGAGCTGCTGGAGCAGGTCGAGCAGAGGATTATGAAGATAATTAAAGGACTGGAGCATCTCTCTTATGGGGAATGGGTGAAGCCTCCAGAAGAGAACTGAGAGGGAACCTCATCAATGTCTGTCAGTATCTGAAGAGAGGGCGACAAGAGGAGGGACCAGGCTCTGCTCAGTGGTGCCAAGCAACAGGACAAGAGGCAAAGGGCAGAAATTGATGCACAGGAAGTTTCACCTGAACATGAGGAAGAACTTTACTGTGCCGTGACTGGGCACTGGAACAGGTTGCCCAGAGAGGCTGTGGAGTCTCCCTCACTGGAGATATTGCAGAACTGTCCGGATACAATCCTGTGCCATGTGCTCTGGGATGACCCCTCTTAAACAGGGAGGTTGGACCAAACGACCTGCTGTGGTCCCTTCCAACCCAACCCATTCTGTGATTTATGTTTATAATTTGTTTGTAAGCTTTGTTCTTCTCTTCTGGATCCTGATGAAAGTTCGGAACATTTTTCCTGTACCATTCAATTAGTGTCCATTTTTCTGCAGTGTCATCAACTGCACACAATCTTGTTAATTGTTGTACAATTAAACAAGTCATATACTGTTCATTTAAATTCATATCCTACAATAACTTCCATTTTTACAAACATCCATTAATATTAAATTTTTCATTTAAAATGTTCATTCAGGTATAGCATCTACATAACAATAAACAGCTTAATAGGAACTGAGGGTGGCCAGTTAGTGAAATAACATTAGCTGCAAGCACTACAAGAACTATTATGAGGTATATGTATGCAAAAGCGGTATCCAAAATAATTTATTTTTTTTAAAAAATTTAAAAGATTAAAAAAAACCCCTAGAATAAATATAAAATAATACTGGTGACTCTGGAAACTCCTAGTGTTATAATGTGAAACACAAGTATTTTTAGGACTAATGACATGCTGAACTGCAGTTACAATTCAGATTATCCACCTTCAAAGTCTACCAGCTGGCTTGTTGCTTTGGCTTTCCTTTATTCCTTCAGTAATTTGTGTTTGCCTTTCACAGGTTACTATACCAAAGCAGGGACGAGTATATGGATGCTTATTAGTCACAGAAATAAGGGTGCCCAAACCAATCAGATTTAATTTTGCAATATGTTAAATAACTATTAGTCCATACTTGCAACTCCTAAATTGAGGTACACGTTCACATGTCCGAACTGAGTTCGGGTTTTGCTATGCCCTTACCATTACTCTGTATATATAATTTACTCCTTAAGCTGTACAGGTGAAAATGCAGTCATGCCCCTCGATGCACTCAGCCACCATGGGATAGAATTACAAGTCAATGTTCTCTCCTGCTGTTTATGTTGTAAGTTCCAAGAACGACTATCATATGAGTACAATGGAGGTCTTTTTAGCAGTATGCTGACATGAAAGAAAAGTTCAGCTATGTTGTTTAATTGTGTATACGCCAGTGCTAGGCAACTCTCCAAACCTTACTGTAAACATTGTTTAAGGTTCATCCAGATCAGCACGATAATGAAGCTTGTGCTTTTTATGCTTAGCTTTTAATGACAGTTGCTTTTCTTTATGGTTTTATATTTACCTCTTCTGAAGCACAGTTAGAGACATCATACCGGGCTGACCTTTTTCTTTTACAGATTGATGAGTTGTCCTCTAAAGCCCTTGTCTACTATTCTGTTTACATCGTGTTGTTTTCCTGGATGGAGAACTGAGCTATTGTCTTTTGTTAGTTTGTCTGGAGAACATATTTATCACTGCCTAACAAATGGCAATACTAAATTAGTAAGAAGAAAAGTGTATATTCAACAAACATGGTGTTGAAGACTTTAGTGGAGCCAAAAACACTTAAAAGTTCCACAAAATGTATGGTTACTCTGAAAATATCATTCATGTTCTAACAAGTATGTATGCACATAATAATGTAAAACTGGCACCATTAACTCTAATGTATAATCATTACAAAGTTATTTTTGTTAACGTAAAGACATCTTCAACTACAAAAATATACATCTGAGACCAAAAATATAGGACGTGTGCTTCTTCAGTGGCGAGTTGTTAGAACTGCAGACTGGGTGTGTGTAGGCAGACAATTATGAGACAAAGAACACTGCATTCCTAAACTTCAGTTCAATTTAAGAAGAAAGTTCATTTATTAAAGGACATAATTTACAATGTTCCAAGTTTCTATTATATAAATGCTGCTGCATTTTATTTTCAGCAGGACAGTGAAATTTTACTGAAGAAATGGCCATTAGATTTCATATAAATGCAGTCTTCATGTGAAACCCCTTTTCCGGGATGAGTACTGCAAGATGTACTTTTTTGTAAATGGCTTTTATTTTGCAACATAACAGAAAAATCAGTATAGTATTAATCCAGCCCAAATTATATATCTCTAAAAATTTCTGCAAAGCACAGCACATCTACATTTTTATCTATGTGGTTGTCAGACTCTAGACAATTCAGAGCTCTGGTAAAGACAGGCAAAATACTTCAGACTTCATCTGCAAAGGTCACATAGAACTTCAGATCTTTAATCGTGTGAATATTCTTAATTACATTAAAAAGTTCCAAATGCTGTTTTCACGATTAAGCATTTTACAAATTGTGATGCAGAGCTGAGGGTTGTTAAAATTGACAGAAATAAAGTATTAGCAAAAAATAACATCTCTGTTGCAGCTGAGGTATATGTAGGTCTCCTGACAATGAGATTAATGTATTGCATTGTTCTTTATCAGGTCTGTGATGAGCCTGACATTATCTCCTAACATTGAAGATTTCCCTAATAGCACCCGTTAGTCACAGGATATTGAAATCACAGAACTCAACAAAGTTTAAAAAAAGTAGTAGTCTACCTTAAACCCAAGGATTATCACACAAAACACTTCTACTGCCCCTTTTGCTTATTCCTAAGTGCACTTTGTGCCCTGGGTTTCCCTGAGACATGAAAACCCCCGAGCCCTCCCACGCCGAGCAGTGGATGCCTGGCCCATGTGCAGGGCTGCCAGCCTGCTCCAAGGGGAGAAAGAGGAATAACCAATAACCTGCATCAATTCCAAGCACCTTCCAGTGTGTCACACCCAGCTTCTAGAGATAACCCTCCTGACCACCTGGGCTCATAGGAGCAGAACATCAAGCAAAAGAACAAATATTAAAAAAATCTGCTTTTTCTTTACTATTTATTTCATTTCAAACAAACACCCTCTTCTATTTCTCACAAGAATTTGCTTTCGAAGATTTGGCTGGATCCTCAGCAATTTCTTACATCGGTCAAAGGCAACGGAGAAGGGTCTCCTCAACTATAAGAGATGTTTAGCCAAAATCACGATCATCATTTTCCCTGGCACAACACTCTAGGCAGGCAGGAGTAACATGGGAAGAAAACAAGATAGAATGGGTCCAACACCCCTAATAAACCTGCCCAGTATGGGGCTTCAGCCTGTACTGGGAATGGGTTCAGGAAAAGTGAGCAGAGTTGATATTACAGAAAGAATGCCCACTTGAGGACAAAACAGCTCCTCTGTACCTGCAAGGGTCTGGGTCATTTTGAGAATGAATAGTCAGGAAATTATTGCCCATCTTGGATGCAACAAAGTTCACCAATTTATTTTTTGTTCTCAGTAACTTTTTTTTTAATAAAAAGCCACTGGCAGTGCCTTAGTGAATGCTTCTATGCAGATGCTAATAAGATCTTAGGGATATTTGCTCCTTCCTTGCTGAAACAAGTTGGTATGTTTGGAAATTAATTGCCTAAAATCAGAAATTCCAAACTTAACTGGAATGAAAAAGAAGAATGTAAAAAGAGATTAAAAACAGAAACTTCAAGAGTCAAACATAAAACTCCAATAAATTAAATCAAGAAAAAATCCTTTTTTTTCTTAAAGAAAAATTCAATAAAGACCAGGAAATACAAACATACATATTTAAATGCTTCATATATTTATGCTCCAATGCATTTCTAGAAAAAGTAAACATATATTGTTTACCCAGCATAATGCTCTCTTTAACTTGAAAAATACTTAATTTCAAGTATTCCTAATGTGTAACTTGATTCTCAGTTCTTAGCTACATATCAGTCATGGGATACATTCCACAGTTATGAAGTATTACCTTGAGAGATTTCATGCTTCCAAGCACACAGCCAATTTCTGCCCTGGGATGCAAATGTACAATTCTCTTTGAAGTCTGTAAGAGTCACAAAAGTAGAACATGCTGCATGCTGCAACTGAGTTTTTTCTGTACTTAGTGTCAAATTCTACTCGGAATTACTTAACTCCATTCCCCTCCAATTTGAACTGGAGGGCTACAACTGAGCAGAGTTGGTCTCTCATGCCAACAACTTACTGTAATTACATTAAATATATGTCTATATATACATCACAGTAAATGTGGTGTTTATAAAGCCAAGCAACTTCATATTAATTCCTCTGTGTAACAACTTTTTACTTCTAAACTCCTACTATTTAATTTAATGTGTTCATATAGTTATGATACATTTATGTAATTACTTGTGTTTTGCACTACTGCACATCCTAGAAACCTTTAAATTTAAAATTAAATCCAAGATACCTGTGTAATTTCACTACTGATAATTCTCAGGAAAGGAGACATCAGAAAGAATGCAGAGAAATCTCATCTGTGTTCTGCCAAGTGCTCTGCAGCTCAGTCCTGAATACTGCAGGCAGGCAAAATGCTCACTTCGTGAAGTTAATAAATATTTATTGCGCATTTATTTACTTCTGCTATTACTGGATTTAGTCATATAATTAAAACTATTAAAATCATTAATTAGAGGACAATATAGTTAATAGAGTTTTAGGTGACATGAGTTTAGCACACTGAGTCAGCTTAATTAAGTCTTGTCTACATTTGGAAAATTACCAGAACTACTCTGAAATAACTCTGGATAGGAATGTGTAGATACATGAACATCTATATGGGAATTTAATATGGTCAATAATTCCAGAAAAGCATTTCCTTATAAATTCCATTATATTTTAAAGTGCAGACAAGCTCTAAATCTTGTTAGCATCAATATTCTGCACCGTTGACAGCTTTTACTCTCTAACACTCCAGCATGTTTACTTCAGTATCATCAAACCTTTAAGGCTTCGTCCTGGAAAGAACAGGAACAGAAGCCTCATGCATCCATTAACAGATTTAAATATAACTACATCTACAAGTAACACCGTGACAAGGCAACTACCTTGCAGAAGAAGAATTCCTTTTCTTGTTTAGCTGGCTTTGAAAGTGGATTAAGCTGTTTTGGACAATGGTACTCCTTTTTTTTCAAGAAGAAAGCTCTGTTCACTTGAAACTATTTGGGGATAATTTTTCCAGAATACCTAATAAATCCTTACACCTGGCCTTCCACCAGTGCTCGCTGTGCTAACACTGTGCCCAGTGCTTGCGCAGCAGTTACTGCTCAAGGATCCCTGCTGTCAGAATCAAGGAACTAGATGCCAAATACCATTCTCAGGGGATGACTGCACACACGAGAGATGCAGGATGAAACTATATGCTGCAAAACTTTTACCATTTTTGAGTGTTAACATCACCAATATAACCTATGATTAAAAAAAACCCAAAAAAAACATCATCAAAAAGGAAGAAAACCAAAAGCTACAAAACAGAGATGTTAAACCTGAATGAACTAAAAAGAAGCTTCTCTCTTTGGATGTAGTGATAGCTTCAGGACAATGTACTCAAAGTGCAAAATCACTTTGCATTATTTGTAACTCCTTCTCCACAAAACAGAGGCCTTTCTTTGGGCTGTGTTGCTCCACAGGGATAGACTGTGGCAGAAAAATACAAACTCTGTGTGCTACTCCTTTGGAGTATCATGATCTTCACCACAGCCAAAGGCCATAACACACAGTGATTCTGGCCACTTCACATAAAATATGAATTAAAATATACAGATCATTCTATTTCAATTATAGAAACTGCAAATGCTATTCTGCAATGATGACTTGAGCACTTCTAACCTGCTTTGGTTCTGCTTTTTCCTCAAAGTGATCTTAATTTAAACAGAAAGCCCACCTCTCTGCTCACCAAAGCAGGCTGGAATCTTATTTCTAGTCCAAACATGGGATCTCCTCAGGCTGCAGTGATGGACCTTAGCCCTGAGCTGACACATGACCAGAGCAGTGTTTGGATACATAAGGGTTCTGGCACAGTACAAACAGCACAAATGTACAGGGAAAATTTTAATGTAAGAAAGCATGTCTCGCTGTGCATGAAGCTTAAAGACAAAAAAATATGTCACTATAAATTCTAAGTTTCATTCTGACTGATATACTGCACCATTTCAGCTGAGCTCTATTCCCCATGCATACTCTTCTGATCTTTTATATTGAGATGGGAGCCTTCTGGGTTTCTTTTCTGTTTAGCTGATTCTGCTAGGAGCAGTGATATTCTGTCTGCTAAGTGGACACTAACTCCATTTAGTCTTTGCTACACTGTATATTTTCTTGGATTCAGATTCATGCCAGACCTATCGGCATAAGAGAATTTCTGAACACATAAAATATCAAAAAGAATTGCAACACCACCACATCGCTTGAGAGAGTGTTCAGGAGTTCTTTCATTTACTCTAGCTTCAGTGTAATAAGAAAACAAATGTATAAGCTACAAGAAGCAAAAAGAAATGCCAAACTCTTCAGTTCTGAGAACTTTAGTTCTGTAACTTTACATCCAGTATCACAACAGGGCTGCAGCAGATAAGAGGCAAAGATAACTGTCACATTTGTCCCAGGAGCATCTTTTGTCCTCTCACAATCTGTATAAAACAAGGCTTTTCCCAGAGGTCTTGTCTGTCTGCTCCCCAAAATCATCCATTGTTTTTGTAAAAATAACCTTTTATTCTTGCTGAACTTTAGCAGTCCCCAATCTGAGTTCTTGCAGAATACTGCCTTCAACCTTCTTTGTTGGAGATGCAAATCCCCACGGATGACCTGGCAGCTGGAGGTGTCTTCTTGTGCCATGCTCTGGCACACATGCCACAGCCTCTCCACTGAACTGGGCTTCTGCTCTTCTCTGCTCTTTTCACTTATTCTTTCCCCTTATCTGTTCCACACAGCAATTTTCCTCTTTCAAAATTAGTTTTCTTTACATTTTCCCTCCATCTGGCTTTGCACTTTTCAGCTACCTTTTCCTCTTTTTCTATCTCAAATGACAACACACGGCTCAAGAGACAGGTCGACAGCCAGCTTATAAGAGCCTATCTAACCCACTTCCAGAGACAAGCTCAGTGCTGGGGGCAGAGAAATCAAACTGGGTCAGCCCCATGGAACCGTTTCCCTTCTGTCCAAACACACCATTCTCGAGACCAGGTGCTCTGGGCCTCAGCGTGGGAGCAAGGACTAACAGTGGGTAGTTCTAAAGGTGTCTGTTGCTTCAGTGAAGCCAACATTAAATAAAATTACAGAACCCCTGTTACTTCTCTGCTGTTATCTCAGTGGCATTCTGAGACACGATTTCCTCTCCTCTTTTCCAGATGCTATTCCTGTAAGTATCAATTATCAAAAGATTCTCATGAAAACTGTGAAATATTTGTCATTCCCAGACATGGCTCTCAGCTTTCTACTCCCAGAAATCCCAGCTCAGACTCCTGACATCCTCCAGTAATTAGGCAAGCCAGAGTTGCTCAAATTTGTACACAACCCTTGATACCAGTCTTCTTTCTGCTGTCTCCAATGCATCCAGAGGCTCCTGAACTCTGCTTTAAAGCTGCAGGCTGTCTGGTATGGCCTGAAAATTTTCCAGATAATTTAAACTGAAAAATGGGGGGTTGTACTAAAATAAATATTCAGCTTAATACTATATTTATTATTTCTTGATATAAAAGGAAGATTCTGGTGCATGCTTTTTCTGCAAAGACTAGATTCTAGGGACATTTAAATTAAAGAACACATGGAGCTCAGTATCAGTGTCAAGAGAAGGACTGAGGTCTTAATTTATGAAAAAATCACAAACTGGTGCCCATTTTACACATGAATGCCTTCATTACACAGACAGCATCCCAGAATATGTTATAAATAATACATGCACATCCATACTTCACTAGATTGCCCAATATCTAAATTACTTGAAGCACAGACTATCCTGCAGAGTAGACACCACACTTTCAAAGATCAAAGAATATCAATATTTAGTCAATCAAGGAAATTGAAGCAACTATGAATATTTTCTAACAACTGGTAGCTAAATCTAAACTAGACTGTATATCCAACACGTTTTAAAAACACATGTATACAGCCACCACCAGAGCACTGGGATGTGCAGTATCCTCCCTGGATGACAAGAGTAGCACAGTTTCCATCAATGAGGAAGACAGAATACATTTTGGCAGACAACACTCAGACAAACTCCTACTCTTAAAAGGTGTGCCACAGAAATGCCAGGAGTTCTGTTGTTCAGCATATACACATCTCTAAACTTCATATAAATATCAGTAAAAGAGGAGCCATTTATACAAACCTTGACAGAGCTGAACAGAGTGTAAGTAAGCATGGAAAATGACCCATTATATTCCATATGAATAAAAAGGTATCTATTATTCATGTGATCATTATTCAATTATTCATCTGACATAGAATTCCACTTTCAATTTTAAAAGAAGGAAAGGGGCAACAAATACAAAATATACATAGTTACTTTCCTGCCTCTTTTGGGGGCAACATGGCAAAGTAAACTTTTGTCATTCTCCTTCATTTTTATTATGATATTTTGCTATTTCTCCCAGTAAGTAGCATGTCTACTCAGCATTTAAGTGTTAGATGCTTGGTAACACTCCTCCCTAGTCCTAGGCCCTCAACTAAATAAAATTCCAAGAAAAGCATTTAAAATCTCTAAGAGCAAAAACATCCCCAGTATACAAATGTATCTTCGTGGTTTTGCCAATTACATATTTTTGGAAAAATCTGGACTTTTTTTTGATGTTCGAATAGCCCAGTCACCATCAAGGTAAACATTCCAGGACAAAGAAGAAAATAAAGAAGTGTTCAACCAGTAATTTCTTTTCTGTTATAATGACTTGCAGTGATAATGCTGCTATCTTTGACTTTCCGGCAATGAAAGTCACCTTAGGGCCAACTTAATCCAGTGTTAGGTCCCTAAATATATATTCTGGCACCTAACAAGAAACCTGATTTTCAGAATTAATGGACAACTATGATCAGTTTAGTTAGCAGTGTAAAAATGAACTGACATTTGGTGGGTTTTACATGTTTTTCTCATCACCAATCTGGTTGACAACCATAGCTGTGATTTTATTTTTTTTAAGATCTAGTAAAAGCAGCATCTTTAAGATTAACTCTAGGATTTGGGAACATGTGAGTTCCTATTATTATACCTGCCATTGAAAATCCTTAGAAAATCTGGGGGAGAGTATATAAAAGACACCGGAGAGAAGTGCTAATAAAAGCAGAGCGAGCTAAAGAAGCTGGGTGGGTGGGTTTGGAAGCCTTTCATGTATCCATAGCTCCTGCAGCTGATGAACTTACTGTAATTTGGAAGAAAAGTCATGCGAAATATAGCAGAACTGTTAGTGAAAAGCAATAGGAACATGTAAATTCCTCCAATTTTTTCTACTAGAAAGAATACTGCCTTCTTCAGTATTCTGCGGTACCTCTGAATAATGTCTGCTTGGAAAGAAACAAGATTTGGGGTTTAATTATTGTTTTATTTAATTTTTAATCCATGTTCCAGACAAAAAACTTATCATCGCATTCAGATTTGATGCAGGAATAAGAAATGTCAGCCTAAAAAAGTGGTTTGGTATAAGAATGTATACATGTCTGTCACAATTTACAGCATAATTTTGTAGCACTATAATGTTCTGCCGGGAGAAAAACAAATAGACAAACCTAAAACCTCAAATTTTAAGCAGCTTAAACAAGATATTTGCTAAAATAGGATAAGGGAATTTGCATGATTTATGATTATTGAAATGTCATTTGCATATTTGTATAATGCATGTTCTATTAAACAGAAAAAGGGATTTCCTTCTATACCTTTCCAAGTTCCATAGCACAGCTTACAATGATGGAACATGGAAGGAACAGTGACAGTTTCTTTAGAGCTTCTTATGCTGATGGATGACTACCAGGGCCAGCCCTACAGAATCACACACTAGTTTGGGAAGGACAACTGGAGGTCATGCAGTCCAACTTCACTCTAAGAGCAGGCTGCTCAGGACTGTGTCCAGCTAAGTATTTCACCATCTCCAAGAGATTCCAGAACCTCTCTCAGTACCTTCAGGTCACACTTACGGTGAAAAAAAGATTTTCTTCATATCTAATCACAATTTTCTTATGTCCTAACTTGCGTCCATTGTGTTGCACCCTGTTGCCTGTCCCCCTCTATGATAAAAGTACCAGCTCTGCAGACAAGGGGAGAGCAGTGAACATCATACCCGGACCAAGTGGAGCACTACAAGTCTCTACACTGGGACTGGTGTGTTTAACATTTTTACCTCAGGGAAGTGCAAAGTTCTGCACCTGTAAAGGAAGAGTCCCTCAAAATTATGTCAGCTGAGAACTGACTGGCTGAAGAGCAGCTCTGCTGGAACCGACCCGGGGGCTGCAGCAGCCAGCCAGCCAAGCATAAGCCAGCAGCATGCTCTGGTGTTCCTGCTGGGCTGCACTCAGAAAGGGAAGTGACTATCCCCCATTTGAAAGGCTCCATGCAGAATCCTGCATGCAGTTTTGGGCTCCCAGTAAACAGCATTGATAAGCCAGAGCAGGTTCAGTGCAGGGCTGTCAAGATGGCTGGGGACTGGATCACATATTCTGTGAAAAGCTGAAGGAACTGGGTTTGTTCAGGCTGGAGAAATGGAGGCTTTGGTGGGAGTTAATAGCAGCTTTCCATTTATAGAATGGAAATTTCTGAGGAGGTTATTAAGGAGAAGGGGCCAGGTTCTTACAGTGGTCCATGGTGTGAGGACAAGTCAATGAGCCTAAGTTGAAACAGCAGAGGTTCAGACTGGAAACAAGCAAAAAAAAAAATCACTATGAGAATAGCTAGCATTGAAACAGGTTGTGCTGAGAGGCTGTGCATCTCCATCCTTAGAGACTTTCAAGAACAGACCGAATAATGCTCTAAGCAACCTGGTCTGATCTTCTAGACAAACCTGAGTTGAGCAGAAGGCTGGCTTAGAGAGCTCCTGGAGTCCCTTCCAACCTAAATTATCCTGTGATCCTACCCCATGCGTCTCCAAGAAGTGTCTTGCTCCACTTCTTCAACACATTCTCATTTGATACATTTAGACAGCAATTAGATCTCCCCTTAGCCCTGTCTTCTTAAAATAGCCTGCTCTTCTAAATAAAGCCATTTGTAGGACTTGGGCATAAAACAGGGAAATACCTATATTCATCAGAGAAAGGAAAAAAACCTCACCCAAATACAGATGTGGCAAGAGTAGAGAACAACCTAAATATAAGCACTGTGAATACAGTCCAGTAAAAGGCCTGAGCGGTAAGAATAGTGAATCGGGGAAAGAAATTTGGGACTGAGAACAAAGAAACTCTTCCTATGATCCAAGTTCCCTGTGTTCAGGGAAACTGGAGTTTGACTACTCTGTCATTTATTCAAACACATCAAAGAAACTACTACATACAACCCTTTTTTCCAGCTACCTGGAACAATAATAATCTGAGCTTTTGGACAACTGACTGGGTCAAAAGAAGTAAGAGGCATTCTTTGACCCTGACAGGAGCTGTTTCCCCCCCCAAAATATCCCCGTGCATTCTCCTCACTTTCATGTGCAATAGTCAAAGCAAATGGTCACTAATCAGGAAAGCTACCCTGAGGAAACCAGAGGGTCACTGACGCTATTCACAAAATTCAAAGTTTGTATCGTAAACCCTTCTTTAATGTTTTTTCTAGGAGACAGAATGTTTTAGCTAGTACTTTTCCAAATGAGTCACTAACACCCTTGTCTTAATTCTGCAGCTGCTGCTAATTTGAAGTGCCAGCCTTCTCCCCCCTTTCCCCAGAATGAAATAAAATATCAATGTTGCACTGTGCTGAAAATGGAAAGTTAGATGTAACACTATGCTACAAGGCCTCTGGAAGTTTCATTTACATTTGATTCTTTCTTTCCTCCCAGGCCTACACCTAACTTAAGCCCTCTCAGCAAATTATTTCACACTTACCTCCACAATTATTGGTCCTAAGAATGAAAGACAGACTCAAAGGGTTTTTTTAACACTTAGTGCACCAACATCTAACACAATTTGAAACAACAAATGAGAAGATAAAGTCATAGAAAAACTATGTTAACAGTTATCTGCATTTACGTGTAACCAGCAGATTTTGGAAACCTAAGAGTCCTGTTGGCCAAGGCCCCAGAAAACCTTTAATCCAGAAGAGCTACACAGCACCACTGCGTCAGACAAAAGTGAGACCCAAGAGGGTGGATTTCGTTTGGAGACAACTTCACCCATAGCCATGCAAATCTCAAACTTCTTAAGTAGCTCAGTAGCTGCTCCACTGTGAAAAGGTACAGCAGTTGGGGAGTTTGGGGTTAGTTTTCTGCCAGACTGGTTTCTTGATTCAGCTCATTGACTGATCATACAGGGCCAGCACAGGAGAAGGGAGAGGAATGGGTTTCTGGGAGCAATGGGGGAAGACAAGATTGCTCTTTTCGGCTCTGTGCATAGTTATGTAAAACTAAAGTGATTATGTAGCTATGGCCTGAGGGATAGAAGAGGTCACAGATACCACCACAGCCTATAAACTGCTGTGGAAATTGTGTCAGTGTGTGTTGCCAAGAGACAAGCACAGGAATTAATTTCTTAACCTGTTATAAAATCCACAAAGTGAAGCCTGTTCACTCCACCTCTCTAGAAAATATCACTACTTCCCTCTCAATGCGCAATAGTCACACCAAACATTTTTTGTTCCACTTCGTATCAGTAAGCTCTGTTTATCTACCTTGGATGGTTATGAAGCATTTCTCACATGCATGCCTTACATGCATGCTGAGATTTCAGAAATTTGTCTTAAATATATTTTGAAATATTTTCATCAAGTCGGAGCGGCTGAGACTAAATGTGCTCTTACAATCTCAGACCATGAACAAGAACACAGTGCTCCAAAAGCTACCGTGGAACAAGTGAGTCGTATATCTGGTTATACCCATGTCCAAGCTCTTTGTCTTCCTCCATCCTGAGATAACATAATTCAGCTCAGAACTTACTGAAATAACATTTAAATGCAGATCTTGGTATTTTCAGCTGAGGAAGACTAAGAAGATGCATGAAGTCAGATAATAATTATCATCTATTAACCACAGTAAATATGACCTGAATCTGTTGTATGTCTGTTTTGACTGAAATGAATTAAACGCAAATAGAACAGATTTTTATGAGCATGCTTTCCCAACATTTTTCACTTTTTTAGCAAAGTAGGAGTTTTTCCAGTAGAAATAGTTGTGAATACTACTTTGCACAGCCCACAAAAAGTCTATACAATACAACAAAAACAAGTATATAATTTTAGCTAAATCTGAGCATACATCTTCAAAAGACTATTTCTCAAACCAAAAGCGTAATTTAATGAAAAACAATTTATTTTTAAAACCATTGCTATTTGCTTGATTATGGAAAACTGAAACTGAAATACATAACTGTACCAAGCATATATTCCTGTTTATTACTACACCTTTGTTCAAACTTCTTTACTACTACCACAGTCACATTTCTTTCATCAGGAGCACTGTGTTAGTAGTATCAATTACCTTTCTGAGTAAGAATGATGCATCTACTATCAACACTGATTGCTGAAACTTTGCTACTTGGACTTCAAAGCTGATGAAAAATTGTGTCCAAGGTGGTTTTTTGATGTATATACTAAGTAGATATGTTTCTTAAAGGTATTGTTTTATAGAATAATAGATTTAGAAAACAATGTTTTACTACATTGTATTATTCTTCATTGGAAAATGTGAATAATTTTGTCTACCTTTTCTTTGTTCTTTCAACACTGAGTGGAAGCTCAGAAACTTACTCAGGAAATTTCATCCTTGAGACTGAGACCTAGAGACTGATTCCCTAACTAGAAGCAAAGTATTTAGAAGCATATAGAATGTTCAATTCTGGTTTAAATGTAATGAGGAAAAAACCCTACTATCATTACGAAGAGTATCAGCTGACTTTTTAAAAAACCCCATACTTTAAAGAACTGTTTTACTCAAAGAAAATAAGCTTCTCCCCCCACAAACTTACTGCACACCTTTCATGACTGCCTTGGGATCCTGTGCTGAAGGTAAAGCTAGAAAATATACTAGCACAAATCAGACCTTGTGTAATTCTGCCTTCTTACAGCTGTTGCCTGCCTACTGGATATAAACTTCACAGACTCAAACCCCGTGCCTGGAGGGGGTTAACAATCAAATACAAAAGGAAAACAGCACTGAATAAATGTCTCAAGACTATTTCAAGTCATAGACTGGTTTATCACTTTCCTGTAAGTCAGTCCCATAAGACCATCAGACTTAAGATCTGCTTCTATGTCTGCAGTAAAGTTACTGCAGAATCACAGAGAGGGACCAAGATTTTGTTGGCATTTGTTAAATGAGGCAAATCACACAGTATCAAATTAAGCCCCAAGCGCGGTGTACTCTAGGGATGAGTTTAGTCTCAAACTTCTAGAAACTACAAAGCTAATAAGAACCTGTAATTTTTACCATTAATTCAGTGGAGAAAATATTTTTTACTTTGTCATTTGCAAATTCAGTCTGTAGCGTGTGTATATTTATATCATTCCTTTCTATAAGGAAGTTGGATTCAGGGAGGAAAGTTGTGGCTTTTTAAAAACTCTTTTAAAAATATTCCCTAGGAGAAAAACACAAAATTAACACATGGTATGAATGCCATTGCTGCTTCTCCTTGATTCCAGCCCTGATCACACAATCTCTGTGTTGCACTCCCTAACTTTTGCTCCTCTGAAGATTATGACCATCACATCATTGCTAATCACCTCCAAATTAAGCATGATCAGCATAACCCAACCATAAATCAGGGTTCTAGTAAATGTTGCTTATCCAAAATCAAAGGCAAAACTCATGCTGACTTCAATGAAGCCAGTCTTCGAGATGGTGTTACAAAGTGTTTCTACATTTCATGTTCCTCTATCAGAGTTATTTAGAGAGTTACAACAACGTACATTAAAATACATTACATGAACACTTGCAGAGCTTTGTACAAACTTTGCTCAACCCATTTCTAGAAAGGCTTTTGCATATATAAGAATTATTCCAGCAAGAGTTTCTAGAAATGCTTTCTGAAGGGCATATTCCTAGTTCATCACAGGCCACCTGAACTGAACTTTAGAAGTTATAAGTAGCTATAACTGGGACAAGGACAGAGATGCCCCTCACAAAACAAGCTGGCTGGAACAATTACATAGAACAGTCGTCGTGACCAGTGACAAAAAGTGAGTGGTCTGGTGTATGGATGTAAACAGATGTTCCCAGTTTTGGACTGGGATGTTTGGAAGAAGAGAAAATGCTCGTTCTAGGTAATACTCTTCATTTCTCTCTATTTTCCATTCTCTGAAATACAGGGATTACCTTACCACCAAAATGCCCAAGTTTTTCTAAAAATTGGTGGATTTTACAATTCTTTCTGTTCCACAGTATAGTACATTTTTGGAAGGAATTCTTTGGATAGTTGCACAATAAACCTCCAGCCTAGCTGGAATGGGAGAGGACACATTCAAGAGGCTGAAAAGGGCAACAGGGTCAGGTAACTCTGTGGAGTCAAAAAGTTTGCCTGCAACTAACCTGTGGATTTTTTCTTTTATTTTAATGAATTTCTAAGCTCAGTGAAGAACCACAGAGATCACAATTATGGACAATTAATATAACTTCCCAGAACACAAAATGTGCAAATTACTTTCATCCAACCTTATAAACACGTGTACTCTGCTTTACTGTAAACTTGTCTTTTACGATGCACAGATTTTGCAGTCTCAGTGCATACAGAATAAATCTAACTAAACTGATTAGAATTAGTAATCATTTATGCTGATGAAAATCAGCTCATAAGCTACTGAAACTTTTTAAAGGGTGACAGACCTGTGCTCAGTGCAGAATGCAGTGCCAAGGTACACATCAGCAGCAAACAATTAGCAGGTCCTACCTCTTCTGCTTTAGAAGCAGAAGGTTCTACATCAGTCTATTAATTTCATATACTGACACTAAACTGCAGCTTATCCAGTGTCTGCTAATAAGACAATTTCATGTCCACTCTGTTTAATACTGTTAACTGATTTCCTTCTTACTCTGCCATCAAAAGGCTTGGGTAAAAATTAAGTGTTCCCATTTTAAGGTTTGCACTCAACAACCTGAGAACAAAGTTTTGACATGGCAGAATCTGCCTGCTCACTACATTTTATACCAATCTACAGTCCTGCCTACAAACCTACACAACTTCCAGAATTATTAGTTCTTCTCAGAGCTGCCAGGGCACCAGTTTTGCAGCTACCAAATGATAAAGTTCAAAGCCCATTGGAAAATAATTCAGCAAGATTCACAAGACTTCATTAGTTCTGGGTTTTGTTACCTAACACCATACAAAATAACTAGAATTCAACTATCACATAGGTATTATCTACGACTATTAAACACTTACACTTTAGATAAGCCATTCTATTATCTATAGGAAATGTTGCCATCTTCTACCAACTCTCTCTTATACAAAGAGCTTTCCTTTATGATACAGAAGCCTGCTAGGGGAATTAGTCATATTGCCACACAACTTTCCAAGGGAAAACCAGTAATACAGGTAGTTATCACAATTTAGTTGTGAACAGTTGTGTGCATTGTGACCCTGAATTCCACTTGATATGGGAAAACAAAACATAGATTCACTTTTATTTCTTACTTGACCTAAGCAAACAGATTGTGGCCTGGACATGCCTCTATACATTTTTATTTGTTTACGTGTACTCTGCCTTGTTAAATATTATAATACTCTGTCTGGCACAGACAGGTTTTACTCCCGGGCAGACAGGCCTTTAAGCACTGGTAGAACACATGTAATCTTAATGAAAATAATTTTCCAAAATGTTGAAATACAAAATCTCTCAATTTTAAGTAAAGCTTAAGTATGGAAATTAAATACAACTGAGTTGAAATTTGAAAAGCAATGTTACAGAAACATGCTTAAAGAAAGCACCTAAACCATTAGAAACATCCAGTGAACTTTGACAATATTTTTGATGCTCTCTGACAAGCCATACAATGCTGTAATATAGGAACTGTCCTAAAACATACATTCATTAGAAGACACAAAAATTTAGCAGATATGTCAAACATATTCCAGAATAAAAACTGTCCCAAAAATGAAGGTCTTACAAGCTTCAACTTAAAACCATTTCAAACTGTTTTCATTGCCATAATGATATTTCATATTAAAAGTCTTCTTCCAATGTTAATTTTGTTCATTTCATTTAAGTCCATGGTTTCACTAATCTCTTTTGATGCTGAGCTCCCTAAGACTAGGGGGAGGGAGGTGCTGAATCACAGCAAATGTTTATATTTCCTCACAGAATATATCACTGAACCAGCTTGAATACTTCATGAGTAAGATTGTGAAGATCATAACAGTCAAATACAAAATCTGTTTTTTAAAGCCTAAACCATATTTGTAGCAATTAAAATAGTTGACCACATCAACATTTTAACCTAAAGAGCCATTAGGAATGCATGCAATTTATCTAATGAGTAATTTTGAGCGCTCCACAGAGAAATCCATCTTCAAGAAATTCCTATCACCTCTTAGTTATTGATTTGCAGATTATTAGTCAGCAGATTTTCCATCATTATTTAAATAAGGATAAGATGAGAAGCAAAACTTCTGGTTTAGGAGGTTTTCCTACCTCCCCCAGTGTAATCATGTACCATTACCCGTTGCTCATTCAGCAAAGGTGATTCATTTCTATTATCACTTGTGTTTAATAAAAACCAAATATTTCTCCAGACTTACTGAAATAGTGGACATAGAGTGGACAGTGAGCTGTTTTGGGGCCCAAAGAATAGAATGCCTAAAAACTATGAATTAAATGAATATTTCTACATGCTCAGAGGGGATCCATAGTGGGAAGATTGCTTATATTACTGGATTCTGCACACTTGAGTATCAAAAGTTGCAGTTACTGCTCCTTGTATCTATACCAAGGAGACACCTATTTTTCTTTTATTTCTTTTATAAAATCAAGATCCCTGAAAACAGGAAACTTTCACTGGATCTCAGATATTTCATTTCATGTGTGTAGGTCAAATGGCTCTGTGTCTCTCTGCTGAAACAGAGCAATGTAATTTCAGGTTGTATAATTTTATAGCAAAGACTGCAAGACAGTTTGGAGATGTCATTGACTGTAATACAAATCAATATTAAATTATCCGTAGAGGAAACATTTTCAAAAGATGGTCCATCATGCTTTCTCATAGGATCATGGATTTCTAGGATCATTCTTTACTAACTACTATAAGCTATTACAGTTTATCTCACTTTTCCATTATTTACAGGTCAAAACAGCCAAGTGATACTGCTTTATATGTATTCCATGTATGTACTTGGCTTGTAACTTACTACTGCCACACAAAACCATGAAGATAAAAGTTTCTGAATAAAGACATTTGTTTCATTTGAGAATGTACATGTAGTCATACACCTAAGTGATGCAAATGGCTGTCCTTTAGGCATTCTACCTTTCTTTATAATAATGTATTAAATATATATATATGTAAACAGTACTGCAGTGATTACTCTGCAACATAATCTTTAAATGGCTATAGTCTGTACATCTTTTGCCTGATGTCGATTACACATTTAACAGATTAGTCATTTCAAATCACCTTAAGACCTTCATCACATTTCTATCAATTTCTGTATATATGAAAGCACATTTCAAAGCCTCCTCATTGCTGCCTTGTAAAATGTCTCATGACTGTCAAATGGAATTTATTTCTCAGCCAAGCAGTATAAAATACATTTCACAATACAGTAACACAAACACAATAAAAAGAAGAGCCTATCAAGTGTGCAGATAAAGGGAAGGGAATCCTTTCCTGTCATTGACAGAGGCAAGACACTTCAATTGCAAAAAAAAAAAATAGAAAAATCACAACCAAACCCCACACCACGGTTATAACCCCTAAAAAAAGTTCACACATTGAAGCCTCATATGGGTCTGTTTTGATTTGTGAGGAGTGTCACTGGTGGTTGGAAAGGCTTATGCTAAATGTTCCAGACAGCTGATGCAACCACCTCTGCATCTGCCAGTTTGCAGCATGATGCTTCTAGAGCAGTGGGGCTGGCTGCCCTTAAAGACTTGAAGGAGAAAGGGAAAAAGGTGGAGATTCTCCACCGCAAGGACTACTAGCATCCATATCCCCGCAAAAAGCAGCTACCCGTCTACAACATTAATCATCAGGAGCTGGACCCTTGATGCGTTTTTTAATCCAGTTTGAAAACTGCGAGGTGGCAGCTCACAAAGGTCCAACTCCACAGACAATGAGTACCCACCCGAGTCCGACAGCTTCCCCAGTACCCGTATTTAATTGGAATTAAATACGGCCATCCCCATCGCAGCAGTAAGCACGCTGCCACCCCTCGGAATGCCACAGCACCCCCGCCGCGGCTGAGGCACGGCCATGGCAGCCCCAGCCGGCCGAACTTCAGGTCCTCTCCCCGCGTTCCAGGGGCTGCGCTGGGCGAAGGCAGCGAGAGCGCGGCCCGCAGCGCTCCGCTCTGCGGCGGGGTGGCCGAGGACGTGGTTGGGAAGGAGGAGACACACCGAGAGCCCCGGGGAAGAGGAGGGACCGACAGCGGGAGGGGGAAGGCGAGAGGGGAGTCAGGTCGGAGACTGCACGGTCGGGAGCGAGAGGAAGGAGTGGAAACCCGGCGGGGGCTCCCTGGGGCGGCGGCGGGCGGCAGGAAGGGGCTGTCGGCTCTTTCCTGTCTCCGTCCCCCGGTGCAACCTGACCGCCTCCCCCGGGCCGTGCCCCAGCCGTGGAGCCCCCGCCCGGGCTCGGCCCTGTCCGGCCGCCCGGAGCGGGGCCAGCCCCAGACCCGCCGCGCCGCCCGGCGAGCCGGACCCTACCTTCGCCTGCAGATACTGGGGGTAGTAGTAGGTGGTGTACTGGGGGTACATCTGCTGTTTCCACACTTTGCCCATGAAGCTGGAAATGTAGCCTGCAGTGCAGGGATGGGGGGGTAC